>JASDQU010504967.1:1349-17253 GCA_032191745.1 Picea mariana | reverse complement strand
AGTGCAAAATTGCACCAAGTTGAAGAGTGAACAAATAAATTAATGGACAATTTTCAAATGACCATAACTTTCTACTCAAAACTCAGAATTGAGCAAGGGAGTAGTCATTAGAAAGTTCTTGGATAGAGGAGTCTAATTATCCACCCAAAAAATTGATTTGAGTAGTTAATTTTCACAAGAGATCAGAAGAAGGAATTATGATGCATTATTGGAACATAATTGTACATAATTTCATAAATTTGTTAAATTATTTAGCATAAAAAATTTTGTTGGCAACACATTTTTTGTAGAGTTAAAAAATTTATAGTTATTAAGAGGTGAGAAGGTTGAAATTTAGTTAAATATAAGCAGAGGTACTCGGGGAAAGAGTGTTATGACAAAAATATTTCATAAGATGATAAAAAACCAAGACTAAAAAATGTTAAGGTATGAATCTGGGTGCAGCCATAATGTCCTGGGAAGCCACTACATGAAGTCCAGTCATGTTAGTTAAGTACTCAATGGAAACTAGGAAAAGGAATAGATGATGTAGTGAATGAATTAGTGAAAGTACATTCACTCCCAAAGAAACCAATATACAAATTAAACAATACATTGGAGTCAGATCTATTATAAAAGGAATTGACTATCAGAATGATAGTAATCAGATAAAGAAAGAGGCTTAATGCATATATGGATAAAGAGTGCATCATATCCAGGGATTAGCTATGCAATTATAGAGTAATGCTTCCCTTATGGTTATCAGAGTGCACAGTGGAAGGATGGTATGAAGGTGCACATAAGTAGGGAGTGTCGGTTCAGGCATAGGTGCATCAATATGGCATGATGGAAGTGGATTATGCAAGTCAGGTTGAAATGAGATTGGTCAAGACATGAGAAATTAATAGTCATCAATCATATCCAAGTGATGATATGATCAGATAAGGAAGAGATAAATCAAATACCTCAAGAAGGAAGTTGGTGTTAGCTATCCAAGGTTACTTAAAAAACATGACTAGAAATATAATTGGGTCATGTAGGAGTTGGATCAGAGGGATCCAAATAATAGTGGAATGCTGAAAATTAATATCAACATAATATGTAGTTGCAAGTCCATGAACATCCTAGGATAATGGAAGAAGAAATCATGAGGTAGATATCAAGCTAAAGGGAATGCAAGACAACACTCCAGGAAGGAAAGCAAGAATAGTAGAGGATTTTTTATGCATTCCAAAGGTATTGAAGATATATCCACAATAGCATGGAGATGTCAAAGCCAAGAAAGACTGAAAAGTGAAATGAATCTCTGTAGAGAGTCAGTAAGGAACCATGAAGAAGAAATTGGTTCTATGCATGGGTTTGAATGCAAAAGAGATGTTGCCTAAGAAGAATCCATCCCAAGTGGCATAGATCCATGAGTGACATTTCCAAGGGGTGGAAGTATCACTTGAAATTATGATGGTAAATTAAAAGCAGTATTAAGCACTTTTAATTAATTCTATGCAGCTAGAGAAGGAGGCATATGTGCGTCCTTATAGTATGTTAGGGATTGGCTACGCAAGCCAAGTTTGAGGCTAGTTGGCAAGGAGAAGAGAAGAGTGGAAGAAAACTCAAATACTAAAGTATTCAGTCAAGAAAGAGCTGAAGTAGTTCAGTCCGAAAAGTAAATGGATGTTGAAGATCCAAAGCTTATAAGACAACATGACTGGAATTATAATTCATCCAAGTATGAGTTGGGATAGATGGATCCAGAAATTAAATAAAATTTGAAGGTTAATATCAGTTTAGTATTTGGATGGAAAATAAAAGGCAACCAAGAGTGATTTGGCTAGAAAGTGCTCAGATCATAAATAATCATGCACAATGGTTACAGTAAAGAGCACATGAAGATTCAAGAATCCGTAAGAAGGGAAGACTTATGGGATAAACAAGGAAAAGTGATATAGGGAGAAAGATGTTGTTGCAATTACTGTAGAAGCAAGTATGTTATGGCTTGTTGGGAAAACCATAAAGTGAGAATGCTTGCATGTTTGCAAGTGTTGTTGATAATGTTGTTGCATATGAAAGGAAACAACAAAAAGATGGAATGTTGATTATAAGACTTATAAAGAGGCATGAGAGATTCAACTATCATCGACTATTCAGGTAGCATTAAACTCATTTAATGGCAGTCATGTAGGTAAGTATTTCTCTTTTGAAATTATATTGCATAATTTCCAAAGGAAAATTCAGGTAAGAATTTCCCCAAATTGAATTTTTATAATATGCAGTATGATATTGTTTAAGTGCATTAATAGGAATAAGTTACCATTATGTGTGGTAAAGGCTAGAGGCATGTTATAGTTATCAAATCTTTTTAGCTTTTGAATTCACACACTGACATAGCAGCATGTCATGTTAATTTGTTTATGAGGTAATAACCAAAGAAATAAAAGATAAGAACTTGTTATAGGAATGATGCTAGGAAAGCTAGTCATGTATGAGACCAGGACATGGTTGGATATGGCAAGGTATGGATATAGAAAGGTTGTGTGCCACAAAAATACCCAATGAGCTTCCTACCTTTAAATAAAACTTGGACTGCAACCTTTTTGCTAACACTAATGAACACCACAAAATTGTATTCTTGGTGTAGTGTTCAGGTCGAAAAGGAAGGCATCCAAGTAATTTAGAAGACAATGGAAAGTGTGTGGAGAATGTGTCAAGACATTGGCAAGATTTCCAATTTATGGATGGTGAGATACATGAATTAGATAAAGATCATTCTGAAAATAAATACAAAGGTGCATTGAATAGATATGCATTGAGAGTTTCACTCATGTCTAGTAAGTGGCAGAGTTGCACTCATACATGATAGAATTGTATACTTAAATGCAATTGTTGAATGCATTTTGTGAGTGCATGTATATATGTTTTTGAATGGAAATAATTATACTAACAACATAAATGTTGCTAACTCATGGTGATGAGAACATTTCAGGAACTGTTAGACATTGCAATACGAAAGTTTCAAGCCAGGTAGTCACAAGAATAGTGACTACAATTTTTTTTTTCTTCAGAAAATTGAAATAATGAACTTACTGTTATTAATCATGAACAAGCATATGCATAGAATGATGATTCATTCTATCTAATAAATTGTTTGGTAATTGTGATTGGATTGCTAGGTGTAGGCAATTCTAAGATCACTGCATAAGGTTTTTGTAAATATTGCAATTAAAATATGATGTACATGAAATACTGACAATATGTTAGTTGTATGCATGATAGAATCATTGCTGGAAAAACAGTATTCAACATGGTGCTTGTTGAAAGATAGAAGGAAGACTACATCCTATTATTGCAACAACGATGAAAAAACAAATTATGAAATATAATTTCATATTTTGGGAAAAAGTCGAATTCCTTATGAAATTAAGTTGATTTCTAAAATGGAATTTTTATAATGTTCTCTCATGATAAATGCATGTGTGTGATGCAAATGAGTTAATATTGATTAAAGTTGGAATGCTGGGAAAGAAAAAATACTGTTGAGGACAATAAAGCCCTATAATTGTAGAACCTTGGTGGGGTTGTGGTAATGGGTTAGCGCTCTCCTTGTGTGTGAAATCCTTGGAAAGAAGGATTGTTGAAGGACTGCGTAGCAGTGAAGGGATGCCTGAGCCTAGAAGGGTGAGTGCAAGAAGGAGGAGGCAACCCAAGGATGCTTATGGCATGGTAGTTGCCATAAGAAGGGTGTGTCAAATGGAACAGTGAGCTGAATTATTTTCGGAAGCAGCTCTATGGAATAGAGCAATTGACTTCCAACTGCAAGATGAATACCAAAATTGGTGCTGGAAAGTAGAGCACCAAATGGATAACAAGCTTCCAATAGCTCAAGCTTGGATATTTTTAACGAATTTGAATGGTACATGGTATATAATGCACTAAGGACAGTGCATAAATAAGGGGAGGGGATTGTAATACCCCTAGGTTGAACGCCAAATTGTAAATGTAAATGTAAAAATGTTTATAAGCTAGTGAGTTGTTGATATAATTTTGCATGCACCTTCCAGGGTATAGTGCGCACATGTATTGCGCACTAAAATGATGAAGTGTGCACATTCCAGGATACCGCATGCAACAAACTTAAGTGCGTGCAATTTTGAGGCCAGGGAGCCTTTATGTATATGTTCTATTTTATAGGCTGGTGAGTCATTTATTATAAGTTAGGAGGCTTATGTATTGAATAGGCTGAAGATCCTAGATGCTAAAAGCCAGTGAGCCTACTTTTGTATATGTTTTAACATTAATATAATACATTATTGCATGTAGACCGACCACGATAAAACAGTATGGGGGACTAAACTCTACTAGTTAGGGAAAGGGGGGGATAAAAGTTAAGGAAAAGGGCTAAGCCAAGGAGCTTAAGAAAAAAAGGAATATTATATTAATATTCCTTAAAGTATGAAGTATGGATAATTATTTTATCCTAAGTTCTAAGGATGGGGATAAGTGGGCCAAAGTAGCTCTTAACATGACAAGTGTCAAGTTGGAAACATGGATACATATAGTTTGTACTTCGTTCATTTTCACATTCATTCATGCATTCCACCATCATTCACTCACTCATTGAGTTCTCCTCTGTACCTTCCTGTCATTGTACCTGTACCTGTATCCATACCTGGTTAGCTTGGGGAAATGGAATGAAGAAACGGGTTGTCAGGCCTATGGGATACTGAAGAGGCAGATTCTTAGGCCCATGAAAAATTCTCTCTAGGTGAGATAATTGCTGGGAATTTATTTCTAGAAGGTGCCAAACTGCAGCTATAGGGCTCTGAGACTTCCTGTCTGGCCTGTTGTTGAAGCCCCGGAAAGGAAGTGGGGTAGCCAAAGGATTGTTGAGAAGAGAAGGGGCACACTTCCTGGGGTGGGACAGGCATGTGGGGAATGAGGGACTGTAGGTTGTTAGTTTGAGTTGGCACCTGTGTCAAAGTCTTTCTTGTTGTCTGAGATACACCAACTTGGTTAGGAATCCCTTTACCTGGGTGGAGTTTAGTCCTAGCTCGAGGGTGATCCACTGCTGAGAGTGATGAGAAACATGGTCTAAGGCTGGGAGGTTCGTGGAAGGTTTGCACACAGTTGGTGATATTCTTACCAAGATAAGTGTCAATTGTGTGTTAAATTACATTGGGCATTATTATTTATGTGTTTATTTTTATGGGTATTTTTACTGTGTGTGGATTATACCTATCTTTATATTTATGGGTATTTCCTGTCTATGCTGCATGTATATGTTTATTGTTATTTCAGAATGAATCTGTGCATTTACTTAATGTATTTGTCTATTTTAAGTTATATATATAAAGTTTTGCAAGATTTTCTGTGTGTATATGTTTAATTTGTATACAGTTTGAAATTTTTTATGTGGCATAGCCCAGTTGGATGTTGGGGATGTTACAATATGGTATTAGAGAATGAAATCTTTTTGGTGGCATGAGCTGACTTGGGTGGTCGGGTATGTTACAATATGGTATCAGAGCTCCAGTTTTCAACACTAAGCCTAGATGGGCCGAGCAAGTTGAGTTGAAGTGAAATTTCTCAGAGAATTGATTTCGAAATGGCCAAAATTCAAGTTACATAGCATCCATGGTAAAAATTTGAAGCAATTGCGTGGAATTGAGCAAAATCCCCAATTTCTGTTGTTAAATTCATGGGAAAATTGAGAAATTTGGCCAAGTGGTGAGATATTCTTAATTTAATATCTATTCTAGCAAATTCAGACCTAGAGTTGGTCGAATTTGAAGTTACACGGAAGCCATGATAGATGGAGCGAGCTTAGTTGATTACAATTCTCAATTTGTGAATTGAGTTTGGGAAAAAATTGTTCTAGGAATGTCAACTAGCAGCTATTTGTTGTTGCAGAGGTTGAATTGGTGTTATCAGGGTGAAATTGAACAAATTTCATAGTTGAAGAATGTCTCTAGTGAAAATTAGGAAAGATTTTGGCAAAATCCCCAATTTCTACAGTGGAATTCACAAGGAATGGATGCGCATAAAAATGAATGTGTGCAGGGATGCACACTAAAAAATCATGATGCGCAGTGAAAAGCTTGTGATGTGTGGAAAATGAGGGTGCATGGCTACACGCACTAAAATTTGTCACTGCGCGATGCAGAGTGGTAATGCACGAAAAATAATGGTGTGCGAGTGTGCACACTGAAATTTGGCGCTACGCAGTGCAGAGTGGTAATGCACGAAAAATATTGGCGTGCGGGTGTGTGCACTTAAGTTTGGCGTTGCATGGTGTAGAGTGGTAATGCGCAAAAAATAATGTTGCATAGGTCTGCGCACTTAAATTTGGCGTTGCGCAATGCAGAGTGGTAATGCATGGAAAATATTGGTGTGTGGGTGTATGCACTTAAATTTGGCGTTGCATGGTGCATAGTGGTAATGCACGAAAAATATGGGTGAGTGGGTGTGCGCACTTAAATTTGGCACTGCATGGTGCAGAGTTGTAATGTGTGAAAAATAATGGTGCATGGATGTGCGCACTAAATTTAGCATTGTGTTGTGCAGATTGAGTGGCACATGCATAATAATAGCATGTGCGGTGTGCGCATGCATAATAATGGTGAGATTGGTGTGTGCATTATTGGCAGAGCGCAGAGGAATTTTGTTGGTGCGCACACAATGTGGGTATATGTTGTCACGTGACAATTTAGTTAATTCTTCGCGCGGAGTACTGGTGCACGATGGGGGCGTACTAAACTTTGGCATGATAGAAAGCGTAGAGTGAATTGCACGTGAAATATTAGTGCACGACACAAAAACAAAATTGCACGCAACGGGTATTAGTGAATGAACCAAAATTGTGCGTGGTAGATATTGGCGCACGACACAAAAGTAGTGTGTACCAGTTATTGGCGCGACAAAGAAGTGATAAGTGCACGAAGCATGCACTACCTTATGGTGTTGTTGCGAAGGCTAAATATTGGTGTAAATTTTCAAATTTGTGCGCACGAATTCATTTGGATAGTGTACAACAACAGAAAACTAGTGAAATTTCTGCGACATTTTATACTGTTTGAAGGTCATCTTTTTGTAGCGCGTTTTTAATGGCCTAAACAATGTTTTTAGCTAATAAAAAACCTAGAGAACAAAGTGTACATTGCCAAGGTATACTTTGTTTCTTAGCTCAAATGAAAGAGCCCAAAGAGAGCTTTTGAATGGTTTAAACCATTTGTCAAACGAAGCTTTTATGAGGAAGTTACATGACAAATAGTGTAGGGTAAATTTTAAGACTCAAGTAACTTTGAAGGGCCATAACTTTATGCTCCAGAATCAGATTGAGGCACAAGAGAAGTCTATGAAAAACTATTGAACCATAGAAAATAGTCATAGAGATGAATTAAAATTATGGGCATGTTAAAAAAATTTAAGATGGCAAAGAAGGTACCTGTAGAATTCCAGACCAAAAACACTAATTGGCCTAAAACTTCAACAGGTTGTAACTAGCAGCCCAAAACCCAGAAAGAGGTGAAATTTGGACAGACTGTCCAAAATATGTATGTGAAGAAACCCAATTGAGCTCATACTAAAACTCCAATGGAGTAAGTGAAAAAATGAATAAGTACACTGCATAATTGCACCAAGTTGAAGAGTGAACAGAGAAATTAATGGACAATTTTCAAATGAGCATAACTTTCTTCTCAAGACTCAGAAATGAGCAAGAGAGTAGTCATTAGAAAGGTATTGGATAGAGGAGTCTAATTATCCACCCAAAAAATTGGTTTGGGTAATTAATTTTCACAAGAGATCAGAAGAAGGAATCATGATGCATTATTGGAACAAAATTATACATAATTTCATAAAATTGTTAAATTATTTAGCAGAACAAATTTTGTTGGCTACACATTTTTTGCAGAGTTAAAATTTTTTTAGTTCTTAAGAGGTGAGAAGGTTGAAATTTAGTTAAATATAAGCAGAGGTACTCATGAAAAGAATGCTATGACAACAATATTTCATAAGATGATCAAAAGCCAAGACTACAAAATGTTAAGGCATGAATCTAGGTGCAACCATAATGTATTGGGAAGCCACTACATGAAGTCCACTAATGTTAGTCAATTACTTAATGGAATATGGGCAAAGGAATAGATCATGTAGTGAATGAATTAGTTAAAGTACATTCACTCCCAAAGAAACCAATATATGTATTAAGCAATACATTGGAGTCAGATCTATTATAAAAGGAATTGACTATCATAATGATAGTAATCAGATAAAGAAAGAGGCTTAATGCATATATGGATAAAGAGTGCATCATATCTAGGGATTAGCTATGCAATTATAGAGTAATGCTTCCCTTATGGTTATCATAGTGCATTGTGGAAGCATGGTATGAAGGTGCATGTAAGTAAGGAGTGTCGGTTCATGCATAGGTGCATCAATATGGCATGATGGAAGTGGATTATGCAAGTCAGGTTGAAATCAGATTGGTCAAGACAGGAGAAATTAATAGTCATCAAGCAAATCCAAGTGCTGATATGATCAGATAAGGAAGGGATACATCAAATACCTCAAGAAGGAAGTTGGTGTTAACTATCCAAGGTTACTTAGAAAACATGACTGGAAATATAATTAGGTCATGTAGGAGTTGGATTAGAGGGATCCAAATAATAGTGGAATGCTGAAAATTAATATCAACATAATATGTAGTTGCAAGTCCATGAACATCCTAGGATAATGTAAGAAGAAATCATGAGGTAGATATCAAGCTAATGAGAATGAAGGACAACACTCCAGGAAGGAAAACAACAATAGTAGAAGATTGTTGATGCATTCCAAAGGTATTGAAGATATGTCCACAATAACATGGAGATGTCAAACCCAAGAAAGACTTAAAAGTGAAATGAATCTTTGTAGAGAGTCGATAAGGAACCATGAAGAAGAAAATGGTTTTATCCATGGTTTTGAATGAAAAAGAGATGGTGCCTGAGAAGAATCCATCCCAAGTGGCATAGAGCCATGAGTGACATTTCCAGGGGGTGGAAGTATCACTTGAAATTATGATGGTAAATTAAAAGCAGTATTAAGAACTTTTAATTAATTTTATGCAGCTAGAGAAGGAGGCATATGTGCCTCCTTACAGTATGCTAGAGATTGGCTATGCAATCCAAGTTTGAGGCTAGTTGGCAAGGAGGAGAGAATAGTGGAAGAAAACTCAAATACTAAATTATTCAGTCAAGAAAGAGCTGAAGTAGTTCAGTCAGAAAAGTAAATGGATGTTGAAGATCCAAAGTCTATAAGACAACATGATTGGAATTATAATTCATCCAAGTTTGAGTTGGGATAGATGGATCCAAGAATTAAATAAAATCTGAAGGTTAATATCAGTTTAGTATTTGGATGGAAAAGAAAAGGAAGCCAAGAGTGATTTGGATAGAAAGTGCTCAGATCATAAATAATCATGCATAGTGGTTATAGTAAGGAGCACATGAAGATTCATGAATACGTAAGAATGGAAGACTTCTAGGATAAACAAGGAAAAGTGATACAGGGAGAAAGATGTTGCTGCAATTACTGTAGCAACAAGTATGTTATGGCTTGTTGGGACAGCCATAAAGTGAGAATGCTTGCATGTTTGCAAGTGTTGCTGATAATGTTGTTGCATATGGAAGGAAGCAACAAAAAGTTGGAATGTTGATTATAAGACTGATAAAGAGGCATGGTAGCTTCTACTGTCATCAACTAATCAAGTAGCATTATATTCGTTTAATGGAAACCATGTAGGTAAGTATTTCTTTTTTGAAATTATGTTGCATAATTGCCAAAGGGAAATTCGGGTAATAATTTCTCCAAATTCAATTTTTATAATATGCAATATGGTATTGTTTAAGTACATTAATAGGAATAAGTTACCACAGGCTAGAGGTATGTTATAGTTATCAAATATTTTTATCTTTTGAATGCACACACTAACATAACATCATGTCATGTTAATTTGGTTATGAGGTAATAACCAACTAAATAAAATATAAGAGCTTGTTATAGGAATGATGCTAGGAAACATAGTCATGTATGAGACCAGAACATGGTTGGATATGGCAAGGTATGGATATAGAAAGGTTACGTGCCACACAAATACCCAATGAGCTTTCTACCTTTAAATAAAACTTGGACTGCAACYTTTTTGCTAACACTAATGAAGAAAATATAATTKTATTCTTGGTCTGGTGTTTGGGTCAAAAAGGAAGGCATCCAAGTAATTGAGAAGACAATGGGAAGTGTGTGGAGAATGTGTCAAGACATTGGCCAGATTTTCAATTTATGGATGATGAGATAAATGACTTAGATAAAGATCATTCTGAAAATCAATACAAAGGTGCATTGAGAGTTACACTCATGTCTAGTAAGTGGCAGAGTTGCACTCATACATGATAGAATTGTATACTTAATGCAATTGCTGAATGCATTTTGTGAGTGCATGTATATATGTTTTTGAATGGAAATAATTATACTAATGACAAAAATGTTGCTAACTCATGGAGAGGAGAACATTTCAGGAACTGTTAGACATTGCAATACGAAAGTTGCAAGTTAGGTAGTCACATGAATAGTGACTACAAAAAATTTTATGTTCAGAAAATTGAAATAATGAACTTACTATTATTGATTACGAACACACATATGCATAGAATGATGATTCGTTCTATCTAATAAATTGTTTGGTAGTGTGATTGGATTGCTATGTGTAGGAAATTCTAAGATCACTACATAAGGTTTTTGTACATATTGCATTTAAAAAATGATGTACATGAAATACTAACAATTTGTTGGTTGTATGAAAGATAGAATCATAGCAGGAAAAATGGTATTCAGCATGGTGCTTGTTGACAGGCAGAAGCAAGACTATATCCTATTATTGCAACAATGATGAAAATAAATAAATTATGAAATAGAATTTCATATTTTGGGAAAAAGTTGAATTCCTTATGAAATTAATTTGATTTCTAAAATGAAATTTTTATAATGTTCTCTCATGATAACTGCATGTGTGTGATGCCGGTTATATAATATTGATTAAAGTTGAAATGTTGGGAAAGAACAACTATTTTTGAGGACACTAAAGCCCTATAATTGTAGAACCTTGGTGGGGTTGTGGTAATGGGTTAGCGCTCTCCTTGTGTGTGAAATCCTTGGCAAGAAGGATCGTTGAAGGACTGCATAGCAGTGAAGGGATGCCTGAGCTTGAAAGGGTGAGTGCAAGAAAGAGGAGGAAACCCAAGGATTCTTATGGCATGGTATCTGCCATAAGAAGGGTGTGTCAAATGGAACAGTGAGCTGAATTATTTTTGGAAGCAACTCTATGGAATAAATAAATTGACTTCCAACTGCAGTATGAATACCAGAATTGGTGATGAAAAGTAGAGCACCAGATGGATAACAAGCTTCCAATAGCTCAAGATTGGATAATTTTAAAGAATTTGAATGGTACATGGTATATAATGCATTGAGGACAGTGCATAAATAAGGGGAGGGGATTGTAATACCCCTAGGCTAAACTCTAAATTGTAAATGTAAATGTAAAAATGTTTATAAGCGGGTGAGTTGTTGATATAATTTTTCATGCACCTTCGAGGGTATAGTGCACACATGTACTATGCACTAAAATGATGAAGTGTGCACATTCCAGGATCCCGTGCGCAACAAACTTAAGTGTGTGCGATTTTGAGGCCAAGGAGCCTTTGTGTATATGTTGTGTTTTATAGGCTGGTGAGCCAGTTATTATAAGCTAGGAGGCTTATGTATTGAATAGACCGGAGAGCCTAGATGTTAAAGGCCAGTGAGCCTATTTTTGTATATATATTATCATTAATATAATACATCGCTGCGTGTAGACCGACCACGATAAAAGAGTATGGGGGACTAAACTCCACTAGTTAGGGAAAGGGGGGGCTAAAAGTTAAGGAAAATGGCTAAGCTAGGGAACTTAAGCCATAGGGGAATACTATATTAATATTCCTTAAAGTATGAAGTATGGATAATTATTTTATTCTAAGTTCTAAGGATGGGGACAAGTGGACCAAAGTAGCTCTCAACATGACAAGTGTTAATTCGGGAACATGCATACATATAGTTTGGACTTCGTTCATTTTCCCATTCATTCATGCATTCCACCATCATTCACTCACTCATTGAGTTGTCCTCTGTACCTATACCTGTACCTATATCTGTACCTGGTTAGCTTGGGGAGCTGGAATGAAGAAGTGGGTTGTCAGGCCAGTGGGATACTGAAGAGGCGGGTTGTCAGGCCCGTGAGAAATTCTCTATATGTGAGAGAATTGTCAGGAATTAATTTCTGGAAGGTGCCAAACTGCAACTACAGGGCTCTAAGACTTCATGTTCAACTTGTTGCTATTGAAGCCCCAGAAAGGAAGTGGGGCAGCCAAAGGACTGTTGAGCAGAGAAGGGGCACACTTCCTGGGGTGGGACAGGCATGTGGGGAATGAGGGACTATAGGTTGTTAGTTTGAGTTGGCACCTATGTCATAGTCTTTCCTGTTGTCTAAGATACATCAACCTAGTTAAGAATCTGTTTACCTGGGTGGATTTTAGTCCCATCTCGGGGGTGACCCACTACTGAGAGTGATGAGCAACATGGTCGAAGGTTGGGAGGTTCGTGGAAGGTCTGCACACAGTTTGTAACACACCCACTACAGAAATAAAAAAATTTCGGCCTTTTTCATCTTTTCTCCGATGAACAGAATTCCCCAAATCCCTACGAGACCTGATACAGGCCCTGCCATTCCTTACCCGTACTCATATGATCGACGGCTATGACCATAGGCCTTATTGGAGAGGTGTTCGTCGGCTTTCGTGATTCGGGAAATCGTAATACATGTATTTCCTTTTTCCCTCTTGTCTCTCGAAGTGCCGAAATCCGAAGGGAACCAATAGTTTCTCATAACTAGAAATACCTCAGATCAAAACATGTCCTTCCACCTTTCGGGGTTTCACTCCATCAGGCTTTCGGGATGCGCGACGACAGGAGGTCTTGCGCCTGGGTTTCCTGGGAGTCGAAACTCTGAAAACCCAAACTTTAACATGCTTCACTATTTCAGGAATCCATCCATTGGGATTTCGCAAGTCGGGGGTTTCGAGACTGGCAAACACGTGGGGCCTGCACTTAGGTGCCCCGGGTGTCGAAATACCGAAATATGCAACTGGTGAGAGGGGTGCTCGTTTCCACCCAACTGTAGGCTCAACGACTCTGAATGGATTTACCACTAGCCACCCCCGAGCTAGACCACGATGCTTGAGACTCTCTGTCTCTATTCTTTAGTGACCGAGAATGAAGGTTGCTCTCCTTCTTCTCTGCTATCACTCACTTTGTATTCTGTTCCATATTTCTTTCGATCTCCTCTTGCGATCTCTCCCTTGCGCCTCCCTCCCACACCTTTTACCTGCCTTTTGTTTCCCGACACGGTTGCGTGTGGCACGAATTCCCCCGTGGTGGTCAGGTTTGAGGCCTCCATGGATGGGCGGTTCATCCCCATCCCTCATTAACTCATGAGGATCCTCTTCACCTACCATCCTGGTGAGTAATTCATGTCGGGGCCAGCGAGACGCTCTTGGTTCTTCGGGCCAGTGAAGACCAAATACAGTTTGGTTCGGTGGAAGTTAATGCCACCATTAGAGGTGCCTTCCACCACCTTTCTTAAGCCATCGTGGTCTCTTTGTTAGCACACCCCCCTCTCAGCAGTTATATATATATTTTCATAACATTATTTACATTCATGGACCTTTTTACTAAGGTCCATTCAAATCACATATTCACATCTTTGAGTTTTCCATAGTTCTTGGCCAGCATAATTATTTTTACAGACTAGGGGAAACAGGGTGTTACAATTCCCTCTCCCTTAAAGGAACATCGTCCTCGATGTTCTATCTATCATCATGACATGTATGTACGGAGGTAAAAAAAATTGGATATGCCTGTTTCATGGCATCCTCCATTTCCCATGTAGCCTCATCTGAGCCAAAATGTTTCCACTGCACCTTGACCTGTGCAATGGTTTGGTTCCAAAGTGGGGCTTCCTTTCTGTCTAGTATGCATTGAGGTTCTGGTAGAAATTCTCCCTCTAGTTCCACTTGGATTACAGACCATTCAATTATATGATTAGAATCATGTACATATTTCTTCAATAATGAAACATGGAAAACATTATGTGCTTTTACTGTGGGCGGAAGTGCTAGCCTATAGGCTACGTGTCCCACTCTATCTAGAACTTCAAAGGGTCCACAATACCAAGGTGCCAACTTGGCCCATCTCCCATTTTCAGAGAACTCTTCTTGGGCCTAACTCTGAGATATACATGGTCTCCTGTCTTGAAATCTCTTGGAGTTCTCTTTTGGTCGGCGTAACTTTTTTGTCGATTCTGAGCGACCTTCAGGTTTTGTTTTATCTGAGTCACTTTTTGTTCCATTTCTTTAAACATGTCGGGTCCAAAATAAATTCTGTTTACGGGATTACTCCAACTAATAGGAGTGTTGCACAGTCTACCATAAAGGACTTCAAATAGACTCATTCTTAAGGATTCTTGGTAGTTGTTGTTGTAAGCGAATTCCACCAGTGGTAGGTAGTCTTCCCACTTCTTGGGTTGATGCATTACATGCATCCTTAACATGTCTTCTAGTATTTGGTTCACTCTTTCTGTTTGTCCGTCAGTTTGAGGGTGATAGGCGGTGCTAAACAACAACTTGGTCTCTAAACCAGTCATCAGTGACTTCCAAAAGTTGGAAGTAAATTTTGTGTCTCTGTCAGACACGATCTCTTTCAGCATACCATGCAGTCTGAATATCGACTTCATGAATACCTGAGTGATGTCTATTGCCTTGCAAGTTGACTTGACGGGGATAAAGTGAGTGGACTTGCTCAATTTATCCACCACTACCATGATGGCGTCATTCTGTCTGGTTGAGGTTGGTAATCCAGTGATGAAATCCATGGAGATGGTTTCCCATTTCCATTCCAGGATTGGTAGAGGTTGTAATAATCCTACCGGGTGTCGGTGTTCTAATTTTACCTGTTGACATTCTATGCATTTTGCTAGGTACTTAGCTATGTCTTTCTTCAATCCAGGCCAATAGAATTGTTTCCTAGTGGCCGTGATCATTTTCTAGTATCCTGGATGACCAGAATAGGGTCTTTTATGTAGTTCATCCAGTATGAACCTCTTCAAGTTGTCACAATCTGGGACATACAATCTACTTCGGTAAGTGAGCAAACCTCCTTCCATCATCTGGTAGCCTCCATACTTTATCCCCATGGGTTCTTACTGCAAGTACGAGGTCACGGTCTGGAAGAATGTGTCTGTCTCTTGTGCATTTCTGACTCTTCCATTGACATTCGTCTCATAGATGCTCACCGCGGCCAGGTGAATTGTTTTCATGCTTCTACTAAGGGCACTGACCACCCTATTTTCCTTCCCTTTAATGTGTTTGATTTTGAAATCAAACTCGCTAAGGAGGGCCATCCACCTAGCTTGTCTAGCATTGAGCTTTGGTTGGACAAACATATATTACAATCCACAGTGATCTGTCATAAGTACAAATTTTCATCCCAGAAGGTAATGCCTCCACATTTTCAAGGAATGCACTATGGAAACCAGCTCTAGATCATGGGTCACATAGTTGAATTCATGCTCATTCAATTTTCAGGATTCATAGCAGACCACACTTCCTCCTTGCATAAGGAATCCTCCAAGCCCTTCCTTACAGGCATCTGTGCACATGAGGAAGTCGGCTTTGGGATCGTCGATCTTCAACATGGGTGCGTGGGTCAGTAGATGTTTTAGGGTTTGAAATCTTTCTTCACATTTTTGGTGTCCATGTGAATTTTGTCCCCTTCTTCTGGAGGGAAGTGATTGGAAAACCAATCT
>JASDQU010504966.1:134391-149886 GCA_032191745.1 Picea mariana | reverse complement strand
TTGTGCCCTAGGATTTTGCTGTCATCGTCAGGTCCATGAGAGCCACGTATGATGCAATGGGCCCATGTGTTACAACAACATGGGGGAGGAGAGGGAGGCCATTACTTCACGACCACTGTGGCATGCATGTGGCATCACATGGCATAAGTGATACTACGGTACCCATACGGTGGTATGGAATACCGACACAAACCTGACATGATGCTTCCTCCTAGGGAGGACTGGGATTAGAGAGGTACATTTTGTATTTATGTTTTGTGATTTTGATAGGGTAGCATATGATTATATATGTATATATGGATGCTGACTCTACCTTTGGTGTTGTGTTGCAGATGTGGGGCCTCGAGGCCGTGAGGCAAAGATGGTCAGGGATTCGGCTCGCCAGGGACCAACGCGATCACCACGTGTAGAACCGCGGGTAGGACACAGGCGCAGGTGAGATGATGTTGGTGTTGGATCAGCACATGAGTCGAGGGAAGGCCAGAGGTGGAGACTAGATGACACTAGTGTTGGACCAGTGCATGGGCCACAGGAAAAGGCCAGAGGGGATATGGAGGACCTGCGTTGATAGTTAGAGGATTTTATATAGGGTATGAAAGAGGGTATGTGGGCCCACATCTAGGATGAGAGGGTCCTGGAATAGTGTGTGGGTGTACCAATGGAGTGGCAAACCTTGATCCGCTGAGCAGCTATAGCGGGGGCAACGATGAATGGTCAGCTAACCCTTGGACCTAGAGGGCCCCTAGCTAGTGGGGCACCTCCAACTGATAGAGGACCTTGGGGGAGAACTCTGGGGGCACCTTGAGTGTTGGTTTTTGTATTTGTATACGCTCGTGAGCCCATTTTGTATAGGGTAGTTGATACCCATTTTGTATAGGGTAGGCAGTACCCATTTTGTTCCTATAGGGGTGAGGGGACTCACTGGCCTACGTGTGATGTATTTTGTATATCGTAAACATTTATGACATTATTGAGGGGATATATATATATATGGAAACATATCTTTGGCTCATTTATGTCTTGATGTGTTTATGTTTTTGATGATTTATGATGTCTAATATTTATGCTGTGACAAATGTATGATGCTTATGTATATGTGATGATGTTTTGATGTGATAAATTCCAATCTAACACTAGGTTAGACATATTATCTTCTATTTGATTACATTTTCTTGGAATATTTGTAAATGTGATTGAATCAAAGTTGCGAGATAAGAATCTAACTTGCGGGTATTTGCGAAAGAGGCAAGGATCACAGACACATATACATTGTTGAGCTACAGGACGACAAGTTGGGAATCTAATAAAATTCTAAGGTGACGAATGTGGCAGTGACTGGCCTCGGAAAGGATACCAATGATGACAACATATTCTTCTTGGTTGTTGGTGGCTAAGCCCAAACATATGCCGTTGGAATGGAGCAGTACATGTGAGGGGGTATAAAGGGCCCAAGCGACCGAAGTGAGATTCTGTGTCCAACGGATATCACCATTAATGTAACCGATGTGGTAGGATGATGAAGGATGCATATGTCAATAACACAGATGATAGATCAGACAGAGGAGCGGTGGAGAAAAGGAAAACTAAAAAGTATACAAATGTGTAGAAAGAAAAAGCCTAAGGTAGAATAGCTACGCTCAGGTGTAAAAATTCTTTAAGTACAACCCGTTGATGGGTTCTTTGAGAGGATAGCCTTCTGGAGAGGCTAGGATGTATGCACCTTTAGTGAGGCAATGTTGGAAAATGTAGGGTCTGTGCCATAATGACTTGAATTTCCCATGGCCGAGTGTATCGTGGGCGATATCATAGGCTAGGACAAGATATCCTTCATTGAATGAACAGAGGTTGACATGGTGGTCGAAGGTGGATTTAGAACATTTTTTAGCTGCCTCATTGTTCTATAATGAAGACCGATGATCTTCATCCAATGACTCTAAGGTCAACAAGCGCTTCTCCATTGGAGAAGTGTCAGGTAATATCTTAATGACAGTGCGTAACGTGGGAATTTCACACTTGATAGGGAGGGTGGCTTTGATCCCATGGACAACGTGGAATGGTGTAAAACTGGTGGTAGTTTTCACTGCTGTGCGATAAGCCCATAATGATGAAAATAACATATGATGCTAGTTGGTATTATGTTTGTTGACAGTACATTGTAGCATGGTTTTGAGGACTTTTTTGACAACCTCGACCTGCCCGTTGGAATGAGTGTAGTATGGGGAGGAAAAATCATGGGAGAAGCCTAACTTTGAGGAGAGTTCCACGAAGATCTCATTCTCAAAGTCTTTATCATGACCAGACACTAACTATAGTGGAACTACAAATTAGGTAATGACATGGTTGAAGAAGAAACACGCTGTTGTTTCAACAATATTGTTGAAAGTGGGCATGGCTTTGGCCCATTTGGTAAAGTAATCAATTGCCACGACAATGTACTTGTGTCCATTACTGGATAGAGGATTGCAAGTCATGAAGTCTATGCCCCATTTGTAGAAGGGGCCAATGGTGATGAATGGATGTAAAAGAGCGAGTGACGCTTGTTCTTTGTTTGCATAGAGTTGGCATTTGTCACATCACTTGACAATGTGGATGAAGTCATGAAACAACGTGGGCTAGAAGTACCCTAATCGAATGATTTTTTGGGTATTGGACATACTCGAGAGGTGGCCAATGCAAGAGCCTCTATGGAAATCGTTAAATACTCTGTCAGCTTCATCAATGGTCAGACATTGGTGAAGATGGTGTCGACCCCACGTTGGTACAAGACATCATCGATGAGGAGGTATCGAGAGTCCTGATGGCAAATTCACTCACAATCGTCTCATGAGAGATGAGACCCAAACTTATGTGTATAAAGGTAGACGAGAAGGTCGCCATACCAGGGGTCATTAGAGGGGATGAAGAAGAGGTGTTCGTTGGGAAAATCCATATTGACGAGTGAAGCTTTAGCATCTGAGGGAAAATTCATAATGAGTTTGGCAAGGATAAGTGCTTTCTTGATTTTGGGAGTTGAAAAATCTAGGTCGTATTCCTAAAGGATAACGATCCATCGGGAAAATTTTCCATTAATTTTCTGCCAACTAAGAAAGTACTGCATGGGGTTGGAATCTGCTACGACTTTGGTAGTTCGAAGCAGGATGCAGTGTCATAGTTTTTGGACTATGAGGACAACTGAGAGTGCAAGTTTCTCATCATGATTGTATTTCAGGGGTGGTATTGAAATATTTTTACTGATGTAGTAAATGACATGTTCATGACCATGATCCCCTATTTGGATAAGGAATCCTACTACTAAGACGACTGAGGTTGATAAGTAGAGGATGTAATCGCGATAATAGTATGGAGGACTAATCAAAGGGGCATTGGAGAGGGCTACTTTCAAATCATCAAAAGCGGTTTGAGCATGTTCATCCCATCGAAATGGGATATCATGATGTAGTAAATGGAGGAAACCATGTGCACAAGTGGCTTAATCTGGGAAAAAGTGACGTAAAAGGTTATCTTTTCCTTGTAGGCTCTACAGTTGGCGTAAATTCCTAGGTGGTGGAATTTACCTGATATCTTGGACCTTGAGGGGGTCCACTGTGATGCTGTGTTGGGAGATAATGAACCCAAGAAGGCGTCCGATGGTGATGTAAAATACACACTTGAGGGGGTTCAAGTGGATATTATACTGGAGACATCATTGAAAAATGATGTGTAAGTCGTCTAAATGCTGAGTGTGCTTCTTGGATCGATAAGTGAGGTCTTCCAAGTAAGCGAGGATGATGTGAGAAATATCATGGAAAACATAAGTCATGGCCCGTTGAAACGTAGCACTTGCGTTCTTGAGTCCAAAAGGCATGAAATGATAAGAAAAAGTACACCATGGGATGGATTTGGATTTAATTGTAGCTGGAGAACCCATCCATGAAGAAAAAATCCTCATGGATGACACAATCATCAATAATTTAGTCGATGAAAGGGGTTAGAAATTTGTCTTTGGGACAAGCATGGTTGAGATCGTGAAAGTTAGTGTAGACGCGAATAGTTCCCTATTTTTTGTTAATGGGGATGGGTTTTGAAATCCATGAGGTATACGCAATGGGGTAAATGAACCCAACAATACGTAACTTGTCAATTTTGGCTTTGATAGCCACAAATTTGGATGGGTGAAGGGGGTGCTACTTTTGACGAGCAGGGGCAACATCTGGTCATCTATCGATGCGATGTTCAACTATAGAAGGATCGAGGCTAGGCTTCTTCGTATATGACTAGGAAAAAATATCTCGATATTCCTGAAAGAGAGCTTTGTAAGATGTGATTTATTCAGGGGGGAACGCGACACCAATGGTGATTTCTTCTACGATTGATGGAAATGTCGATTTTGACGGTGGGAGTGATATTAGCCATGTTGCCTTCTTTAAAAGCATCTGGGGCAGGGATAGGTTTCTTGAACTAGTCTATATGCCCTGAAGGAATAAAATCCTTGGTTTCGATTGCACATATGGAAGCTTGGATAGGGGGGTGAAAGGCTTCATGTGAGAGAAAAAGCACTCGATGATGGAGTGCATTCCATGGGAAATTGAGGGTAGTGAGTTCCTCCAGGATATCTTCGTCACAATGGAAAATGAAAGAATACAGGGGATCCGAGGAGGTGATAGGGGGGATAGTCAAAGTGTGATTGTCCTCAAGTGGTGAGAACGTAGAAGGATATTTAATATCGGGTGAGAGGGCTCACTTGACATAAAACAAATTTCCAAGCTCTGTTGGTGCTAAACTGTGGTAGGGGGCAAGATTTCCTGTGGGAAATTTACTGAAGAATTGGGAGGATTTTGGGGAATGTCCTTAGATAGTTGATCTATGAACCATGGAGGGATGGGAAGTGACTCAGGTTCAGGGGAAATAATATTGACAATATCTAGAGAGTGCAGTACCAATGGTGAGGTGGTCAAATGTGTTTGGACATGGGTTGAATGACGACCTCGGTATGCAACAATCAAAGGACATCAGTATGTAAAGTGAGCAAGTGAGTCACAAAGAGCACAAGGGCATCTCATCCGTTCAGGGATTGAGGAAGAGACATAAAGAATGTCAGTGATGTGAGTAGTAGAAAGTGGTGGTAGAGAGGGCTCTTGATGAAAGGTTTGGTGTACTACAGCTAGTGTCTGACGAAACTGAGGTAGATTTGGGAAATGATCAGTGTAGTGGCCATATTCTGAACATATGGCACAAGGAAATTTGGTTCGCAACCCTTTACTACCCGCAGTGGTGGATGCAGTAGTAGCATTAGACATTCTTGGTGAAGAAGAGAGTGATGTGGTTGCTCGAGGGAGTGGGATCAGATTGCGTAAGTCAGGAAGAATAGGACATGTATTAGTTGGGTGTCCCTCTGTTTCGCATAGTGCGCAAGGAGGTTGAAATCGGGGAGGAAGTGGAGTTTTGGGATCTTTTTTCTTCTGTCTGCCCCCATAAGTGGCAATGGTACCAACAGTTGGGGGTGAGGTGGTGCAGCCGAAGCCTGTACTGGAATTTGCATCGAGATTCCCTCTGGCTGAGGATGGAGAGATGGATGAGGAGGCATTGCGGGTAGGTGAAGATACCATATAGTGATGGAAAGCACCATGTTGGGAATGGTAAGCATCGCAACTACCTGAAATGATTGAACTCCAGGTGAGGGATAGAAAAATGGAATTTGAGTAATGGCTTGAGGTATTGTCTCCCAAACCAGGATTTTCCCCTGGAAGGGCGGAAAATCAGGGATAAGTGGTGTAGTAGGGTTCTTAAGGAATTCTTGAGGTAATAGTTCTTCAACTGGTGGAACATCAAGGTGTGAAGAGGCCTCAGTGGGAGGAATGGTGTCTCCGGTGTCGGTTTCATTAGAATATATGACAAACACTTGTGATGAAGGGTGTATGAGAGATGGTGCTCCATGATATGCCCCCATCAAATATGGGTCTTTGAAAATTCCAGGACCCATGTCAATGAGCGAATAAGCATCTGAGATAGTGCGGACAAGAGGAAAAATGTTATTGATGTTGGAAGAGTGGTTAGGCTCATAATGTGTAATTTGGTTGATGGTGATGATTTTCCCATTGTGGGGGAACATCATCGTTCGAAACAAAAAAGAGGCTACTGCCTTCATAGTGGACATGTAGCTATGTCCAAACAAGATATAGTAATCGAGTGGGGAGTCGATAACTTCAATGTCGATGAGGATATTTTTTCCCCCAAGTTCGATGAGGACATTTTGGAAGAGCCCTTTAGGGGAGGATGGTCATCCATCATAGGCTCTCAAGGTGATGGTGGATGGTACTAGCTCATGGGAGACAAGTTTCTACCATATGATTTTGGACATGATGCATATGGATACACCTTCATTAATGATACACCAATGAACCATGATGTTCCGAATATTTACTAGTATTTGGAAAACTACCAGAGCAGGGAGGCATGGTTCTCCACTATTTAGATCAAATGTGATGAGTCTAGTATCAGCTGGGTTGACTGCCCCCAAGGCATAAAACAAGGATTTACATTGAGTTAGAAATGTTTGGAGGACCTCCAGACTGACATGGCAGAAGGAGACTTTGCTAAGTCGTCGACCATATTGTAATTTTGTGTTTCCCTAGCCAGAGGATTATTGACATTCATTCGCAATGGAATGCGAGGTATACGAATGGTAGGTTCAACATTAGGGCATGGAATCATCCATGGTTTTCTGATTGTAGATGGAGCCGTTTCTGAGGTGGTTGGAGTAGATTAAGGGGGCGTGCCATATTGACGACTACACATTTGCAAAGAATCTCTTCTCCTCTAGTGAGGAGGATATTGTGATCAACCAGATTTCCAGGGTGGATGGGCCCTAGGTTTTGATACTGCCCCATTTTTGGTGGGGTAGGGTGTACCTCCTGTTGGGTATTCATCACACCTTGGTGTGGAATAGGGTTTTGCAACATGTCTAGGGGTTTTTTTTGCAAGTAATGTTGTGGGGCCTGCTGAAGGGCAGGCGACATTGGAGGACGTGGTGAGTTCATGGATTCTTTCATCTGTTTGAAGTCAGAAATTTGGGGAAAATGGTGATTATAATGTCCATACTCACTGCAAAGAGCACAAGGGAAGTTTGTCCTGAGATTGTTGTTGTTATTCCCTTGGAATTTGTTGTTATTGTCCCCTTGGGGGTTCTATTTTCCTTGATTTTTGTTTCCCCCAATGGGTTGGTTTTGTTGGGGGTTATTTCCACCTGGTCCTGGGTTACTATTGTTTCAATTTTTTCCTTTCTTCTTGGCATTATTCGAATGATGGGCTGGATTTTCCATATTCAACTATTCAAAAGTATGAATTTTTTGAATGGGAGAGGGTTGAACAAAGTTAACACCGACATGTGGTTGTCCATTTGGAGGAGAAACTGGTTGTGGAGGACCATCAAAAGGAAAGTACATATTGTTTTGTGGAAACGATCCATAGGGTGCATAGGAAGGTGAAACATTTCCACTAGTGACCAGGTTATATGCTCAGGTAGAAGGTGAACACAAACTTGGTTGAGAGGCAAGACACATCATGGGTTCCGACGAGGGTCCACTCATGGGTGGGGGGGGGAGAAACTGGATATGTTTGTTGGTAAGGGGGTGGAGAGTAATATGATGGCCCTCCATATGGTTTAGGATATTGAGGTGCACCATACATAGGTGGTGGTTGTCTATAAGGGTTGTGATGTGTCATGGTACCAATCAACCCATCCGCAACGTGGTACATCCCAAGTTTTTCCTGGCCAAATAGTATGGGTCTGGGTGCATCAGGTAACACTATGTATAAGTAACCTGACTGAGCATATAAGGTCGAACTGCTGGGCCTTGCTAATGGATTCCTCTTCTGACTGAGGAAAAGTGAATTCTACATCCTTGGCAAGTATAGAGACAAGTGATTTTAGAAACCAATCGAGACATTGTTCTTTGGTGGTTTCTTCTTTACACAAACTACATCACTGATGCCATTCATGGATGTGGACGAAAATATGCATAACTGAGGTTTGTTTGCACTCGGAGAGTAGTTCTAAACCAATTTCATAACAAATTGGTAGTTGAAAAAATACCAAAAATTCTTTGGCCAAGGATTCAAAAGTCACATGGGACCCTGATTTTTCATCCACATACCATTTGGCTGATGGACTAGTGAGTGTTATTTGAAATAACCTTAAGTGGATGGAATCATTCATGATGCTATTTGAAGAGAACCATAAGTGGAAGGTCATAACATGGTTGGCGAGATATTCCCCCGGTTTTCCTTCAAATTTTGGAATATTTGAAGGTAGTTTGGTAGGCATATTGGGCCATGTGGGGTCATGTAAAATGGGATCATTCGTGAGTTTTGTCAAATCAGGAATGTTGAGAGATGCCAAGAGTGGAATAGGGTGTTTTGGTGGAGGATTATTTCCATCCATTGTGTGAGAAGGTAGTGGACCTGACCCTTAAGAGTGATTTGGTGGGGTTGTACTTCTCCCTTGAGAAGACGTTTTCCCTTTGCCTCCTTGTGAAGGAGAGCTAATGGATGGATGTCCTTGGGAATTTGACCCAAGAAAAGTGGAGCCAATTAAATATGATTCCAAAATAGTAGAACTCATAGGGGTTTGAGATGGTTGAGCCAGTGAGTTGGCAAGACAAGGGACTCATCCTAGAATAGGAGGGAGTTTTTGCAAGCGTCTGGAATGACAGGGATTATGTGGGTCCCCTATGGTGTTTGACTAGCAAAGTGAATGTGTGAAAATGGTGATGAGAGAAATAAATGAACGAGAGCTTTGTATAATTTGGACCTTCACAAGATAATACAACTCACAATTGCATGCAATCAAATAAGCATCATACATAAATAAACTGTAAATAAGAAAACATGTGGGTAGGTGGATTTTGTCTGTGTGGGGGAAAAAATAAAACAAATGCTTGTGTCCTAAAAGACGTATCATCCTTCCTCTCAAATAGCACTGGACCTTCCAAGAGCACTAAAAAATGGGGTATGAATCCACCGGAAGAGGAACTAGTGAAGGATGAAATAATCAGTTATAATGAGGGGTAGAGGGTGCATATCCCAAAAGAGATGGAAATATTTCCCAATAGCCACACAAAATCTGATCAAGCTGCAATTGCAACCCACAATTTCCACCTGGGTAGATGTCCTAAATTTGGTCACTAGGTACCTCGGTCAAAGTGCGACATTTAGATTTTCGGCCTCAGAAATGGGTCATGGGATGGATCCCTTCCAAGAGTTTGGTGACTCAAGGGGGGACACATAAAAAAACCAGACCTCAGCCTTCAAATCTTCACGGGTATCTCCCTGTCTTATGGTGTAGGAACAATTGACTTGGAGGATTTGAAAGTTCCCTATTTGTCAACTTCTAATGTTTGAAAATGTGAGAACCAGATAATGAGGGGTTATTTGGATGCCTACCCTCGAGATCCTACCTAGACTAAAAAATTATTTTGCCACCTCCTATGGAGGAAACCTTAATGAGTTTTAGAATTTTTTTAGATGTGGTGGGCTAAGAGATTGGGGGTGTGAACCAATCTCATTTGAATTAAGTGGGTGCAGATAATTTCCAAAGAAGTAGTGGGACGTTTCAGAATTCCTTTGGAGAAAACCTACTTCAACCTCCACAATTCAAAATGGAAATTATGTGAGTGAGGAGTGACTTGGTGTGTGAGAAAGTGAAAAAGTGTGCCAAGTTTTAATAAGTTAGTTGTGAAATTGCAACATGTGGAATTCCTATGGTCCTTACAAATCTTTGTTACCTATCTTACTGAGTGTCATTGGTACAACCTTGCAGAATTTTAAAATCCATAAAGAACTAGCATGTGGACATATGGGTCCTTACCAATCCTTTAAACTCCCTAAATGTTGTTTAAACTAAGATAGATTGAAAAACTATCCTAGATTGCAAGCATGTGGGAATGTATGGGCCCGTTACTACTTTAAGATGATTTCAGAAGAAACTACAAGGAGCCCTAGGGGGGATTTTTCCTCTCCTAAATATTTTTGTTAAGGGAGATGAAATGTCCCTTTAACCACCTTTTTGATTCTCTAGATCGCTCTATGGTGCGAGAGAAGATCATAATCAATGATCAAAGTTAATTTTTGGTCCCAATGTAAGTGTTTTTATATGTGATAATAATCTCAACTTAAGTTTTATAAACCATACAAGCCATCCATGTGGCAACCAAAGTAAAAGAGGAGAATATTTGGTTCTTTTTAACCCCTAAGTTCTTATGTTTAGCTAACCCTTCATATAGTAAATGAGTCTAAGTGGAGTGCAT
The DNA here is from genome assembly GCA_032191745.1 of Picea mariana. Classification (NCBI taxonomy): domain Eukaryota; kingdom Viridiplantae; phylum Streptophyta; class Pinopsida; order Pinales; family Pinaceae; genus Picea; species Picea mariana. Next base: position 139,603 of record JASDQU010504966.1, on the reverse strand, counting down.
GTGCATTACAAATCGTATGAAATCAAGAATTTGAAGGATAGGGACCCTCAAATCATCAGAAAAACCCATACAATTTTGAAAATATGGATATGTGCATGGGTTACAATTCTAATAGGTGCGCAAAGAAAAGAAGCATGTGGGGCATAAAATGCATTGAGTGTGCGTCTGTGGGATAGAATATCTGCACACTTTTTGATACTCATCGGGGGAAATTTTTTGAGTGAAATTCTCCTCCTCCAACTCAGAATTTTTTTTTTACAGGTAAGGCTGGGCCGGTTTTGGTACCTGGAAGACAAATTGATTAAAAATAAGTGCTCTATAAGCCCAAATAGGGTGGAATTTGATACCTTCTCCCCAATATGGTCGCCAATCTGTTGTGTTGGTTTTGTCACTTGGGTGAGAAAAACAACAACACTTGCATGCCTAGTTGGGCCTTCTAGACAAGACATAAGTTCATGAGTGGGTTAAACAATCCAAAAACATGTAATAAACAAAGAAACAAACTAAAACAACTAATAAATAAAAGTTAGAATGCATAAGAAAATTAGAACCATAAACAATCAACAAATGACCAAGATAATGCCACCAATGGATAACTATATTAGTTGGCAAAACATCGTAGAGAAAAATGAGGATTTATGAGTCCCCTCTTCCTGCTTGGAAGGGCTCTTGAGTTCCCTAATGGAGAGCTATTTTTACAATGGAAGAAAGATGGAAAATGGTGAAGAAAATCAATGCCTATTCCCTCTAGAGGTGAGTGGAATGACCTATTGCAATGATGCTTGAATACTCCAAGGAGAAAAGAGCATTCTCAAGGGAGAATTGAAGCAACATAACAATACTATGAATATCTTGGTTTCTTAGTGCACCCATGGCTCTTATCTATAGCATTTATTCAAGGAAAAATGTAATTGGTTCTTGGTCTGAACAAGGGGGCTTTTAGGGCATTCTTTGGTCCTTGAACAACCCTCCATTCAGATTTCGCTGAGATATAGAGGTCAAATCAGGTTGGGAGCCGGTCCATAAGTGGTTGGGGGGTTGACAAGAACCATAAATGCGCCGTTCACAGGAGTGCATGGATTTTTTCGTACACAGTCGCGCATTTGGTGCATTTTTCACTTTGAGGGATTTTTTGGCCCGCGCACTGTACATGTGCTTCCTTTGGTGAATTTTCACATGTCAATATTTGCCCAATTGTATAGTTTTTTCCTTTTGAAATTTATTTTAGTGCAGCAGGTGAACTAATTGTTGTTGTCATTGTTGTATTTCTGTGAGTGCAATGTTGCAGATGAAATTTCAGTGATAATACACATTCTTTCCAAAAAGTATGAAGAAAAAGGGTCCCTCTTTTCCCTCTCCTTCGTTGTACTATATTGGTTCCAAGCTTTTCACCAGGAATGGTTGCAAGACCCAAACTTTTCTTACCTGATCCAAAAATTGCAAAACCACTCTCAAGCTTCTCCAAGGTACTCTTGGCACAATGAAGAGCTTCACTATATAGGCCGTCTGTATTTAAGTAAACAATTAAAACTTAAATCCAAGATGCTTTCTAAGATTCATGCTTCACCGAAAACTGGGCATTTGGGGTTTACCAAAACCTATGAATGGGTCAAGCATTATTTTTTCTGGGATGATATGAAAAAATATGTCCACATGTTTGTGGATGAATAATATACCTATCAACACAATAAGGAGAAAAAATAAAAGACCCAATCACACTCCACCCACTTTTGATTCCCCTTTCTATTAGAAGGTATATTTCTATGGATTTCATTGTTGGCCTCACTAAATATGGCAATAAATTGATCATCATGGTGGTAGTCAATCGTCTTTCCAAATATGATCATGTCTGTAATATTCAACACCCATTCACCACATCTATAATGGAACACATATTTATGTATAATATATTCAAACTTCATGGCATGCCTCATTCTGTTGTCTCTGACAGACATCCAAATTTCACTAGAAATTTTCGGCAGGAATTGTTTAGGCTCCAAGGAACCCAATTGCATCTCAACAATGCGTATCATCCTCAGATTGATGGCTAAACTAAAGTTGTCAACAAATGTTTGGAAACATATGTGTATTTTTTCATATGACTGACAAAATTAGTGGGCTCATTGGTTACCCGTAGCTGAATGGTGGTACAACACATCTTACCATATTGCTACTCATATGACTCCTTTTGAAGCAATATATGGAAAAAATCCACCATCAATTCTCTCATACATGCTAGGTGTCTCCAAGGTTCAGGAGGTTGACAATAATCTTATAGTCTGAGTGGCCATTCTCCGCACCCTCAAAGACAATTTGGTCATGACTCAAAATCGCATGAAGCAACAAGCAAATTAGAGTCGTTTTGAATGCCAATTTGCTGAAGGGGACTAGGTATTTTTTCATTTTCAACCTTATAATAATAATTCACTCAAATATGAACACTTTCATAAACTTTCTCCCAAATTTTTTGGTCCTTATACAATTCTCAAGTGAGTAGGACCCATGGCCTACAAGTTATCTCTGCCCAATCATTCTAAGCTCCATCTTGGTTTTCATGTTTCATGCTTAAACAAAGTGATTGGAAATAAGTGCCAAACTCAAACCAATCTCCCTAAGATGGATGAAGAAGGTTACATTTGGTTTCATCCACAAGCAGTCTTGGACCATCAAGAGTGTCATCTCCATTAATGCACAATCAAGGAAGTGTTAGTTCAGTGGAAATATACAACTCCAAAAGATGCCACCTGGGAGTTGACCACCATTTTGCAACAATTTCCTCATCTCAATCCTTGAGGACAAGGTTTCTCTTCAAGGGGGAGGGAATGTTAGGGACTTAACCTCCCTAACCCCTCACATAGGTAGAATAAAATATTTTCCATGTAATAAAGGCCGACATTAGTTAATAAGACCTATTTAATAATGTGAAAAAGTATAATGTAAGAAGACTTAATAGAAGCTTCCACTTCTAGAAATGTCTTTCTTTAGAATGTTATTTATAATATAGAATTAGTATAAATAAGAGTAATATGCATGAGAAATCCTTGTCTTGAGAACTATTGTAATAAAGCGTTGCTTTGCTAGAGGTTTCCCCCTCAAAGAGGCAAGTAAACATTGCTTTCTATCTAAAGGTATCATCTTTGGTGTTTTTGTTCTCTACATTTTGTTGATCCACTGGTATTTTCTGCAGTATTTCTATTTTTTTCTATTTATAATAAATATGGTACCTAACACATACAAGCATGGACTCACTGCCATCGAGCGTCCATAACTACAATGAGTTTACTTGTACTTCCCACACTATTTACAATTCTTTCAACTTCCTTTATTTTACATTATTCTCACCCTTTTATATTTGTATATAAGTATTGCATGTGTAATTGGGTGTATAAGAAGTAGGGTGATACGAGAGTTCCTTTGATTTGCTAAATAGATTCTATGCATTTAATTTTAACCCACACGTCTCCCCAAGAAGCATCATAGTAGTATCCATCTTATTAACATGAGATGGATGGAGCTCAAAGAAAACAACATATAGACACTTTCTTTTACTCATGTATTATCATGGTATGTTCAGTAGAAACATGTGTTCCACCACAACTATTAGATAATATCCTCAACTAAATACTTCATGAAGGATTTTTTAGATAGAGTAGCCCATGTATTCCATGAATTGTAAGAATGTCTTTAGTGCATGACTAGAGTTGGACCTACCTCGCACTCAAACTGAAAGATTAATTCTTGGGTCAAATGAAGGAGTCAAATCATCTTAAGGAACACCAACATTCAAAATAAAAGATGAAAAAAATATCTATAGGAAGGAAAGTGCTAAGTTAAAAAACTGAAACTAAAACCAAACTAGAAAAATAAAATTAAAATAAACTAAAAGAAACCCAAAAATCAAAATGTGAGTCATCCAAGTAAAATAAAACCAAACTAAAAAATAAAAAAGCAACACAATTGGATGGGATAAATATGGAAAAGTAGTAGAGTATGAATGATATGTACAAATGTGTTGGCAATACAACTCCAGGAATTGAAATAAGGGAAAAAGATTTACCAAATAAACTTTCCATACAAACTAAATCCCAAAAAGAATGACTTACATACCAAAGCACATAATCTGGAAATCAAAATCAACAATATCATGAGGAACAATGATCACAAACAAGCTCCTTATTCGAATAAATTTGAACCTTTTTTGGTGACAACAGTTTGAATTCTTGAAATGACCAAAATTAAAAAAAAAAATAAAAAAAATCCATGAGTACTATTTCATAAGAATTCACACCCTACAAAATTAATACCATGGATAAGGTCTTGGTAAAATAATATTTTAAAAACACATGACCTTCAATCTCGACAATTTCATTGATATTCATTCACAAAGTTATTTGCTACCTCTTTGATTATTAATCCTAATCAGTCCAATGATTTTATCACTCACACCTAATGGGATAATGGATAAGAGAATAACACCACTACCATGATTGCAAAAGTTTACAAACAAGGGAGTAAAATTATATACAGATAAAAATAAATGAAGTGAATAAACTATACTGAAAGAAAAATAAAAAGCAAACTATGTTAGCCATTAAAAGAAGAATCAAATTGAAAGATAAGCATAGAATACCAACATCATGAGACACATTGTGAATATCATCCAAAAATTATTTTCAGTGAAACTTCAAGAAATAAAGGAAAGAATTGGGAAAGATAGTCCGATCTTTCAAAATAAATTCCAATAGAAAGATTCCCAAGGTAAAGTTCACAATTTGGAAGGAAAAACAAGCAAGGTCATGATAATTGATCATCAAGTGAATAATTCACAACAAAATTATTTGATCCAATTGACACATAATTTTCCCTCCCATCCAATGAAACAATTAAAATTCCCTTAGTACCTAACAACATAGGTTAGTGGAAATGCTCAACAAAATATATTTTCAATCCATTTATGTGAAACATACCACAAACACTCATACCCTCTAGACTCACTACCATGAACAAGTCCCTTGCGAATTTGAAAACACCAAACTTTCAATCTAAGAAATTGCATCTGATAACTTTCATCAAAGTATTAATTTCTCCTTACCATGAAAGATGATCATTAATTCCAAAGATTCAAATGATTTCAACGGTTTAATTTGACGAGGCAAGAAGAGAATAATACACATATGGAGGCAGATTAGAATAATCACAATGGCTAAATAGA
>JASDQU010504966.1:118831-134371 GCA_032191745.1 Picea mariana | reverse complement strand
AAGTTATTTGCTACCTCTTTGATTATTAATCCTAATCAGTCCAATGATTTTATCACTCACACCTAATGGGATAATGGATAAGAGAATAACACCACTACCATGATTGCAAAAGTTTACAAACAAGGGAGTAAAATTATATACAGATAAAAATAAATGAAGTGAATAAACTATACTGAAAGAAAAATAAAAAGCAAACTATGTTAGCCATTAAAAGAAGAATCAAATTGAAAGATAAGCATAGAATACCAACATCATGAGACACATTGTGAATATCATCCAAAAATTATTTTCAGTGAAACTTCAAGAAATAAAGGAAAGAATTGGGAAAGATAGTCCGATCTTTCAAAATAAATTCCAATAGAAAGATTCCCAAGGTAAAGTTCACAATTTGGAAGGAAAAACAAGCAAGGTCATGATAATTGATCATCAAGTGAATAATTCACAACAAAATTATTTGATCCAATTGACACATAATTTTCCCTCCCATCCAATGAAACAATTAAAATTCCCTTAGTACCTAACAACATAGGTTAGTGGAAATGCTCAACAAAATATATTTTCAATCCATTTATGTGAAACATACCACAAACACTCATACCCTCTAGACTCACTACCATGAACAAGTCCCTTGCGAATTTGAAAACACCAAACTTTCAATCTAAGAAATTGCATCTGATAACTTTCATCAAAGTATTAATTTCTCCTTACCATGAAAGATGATCATTAATTCCAAAGATTCAAATGATTTCAACGGTTTAATTTGACGAGGCAAGAAGAGAATAATACACATATGGAGGCAGATTAGAATAATCACAATGGCTAAATAGACATTTCTTTGAAAGAAATTTCCATTAAAACTATATCAAATAACAAATCATAAACCATACATGAAATATAATCAAGGATTGATTTCTAGAATGATAGATAAATTCCAGATATTGATAGCACAAATATTTTCAAGGTAATCTAGACATGAAAGTTCAAGAGTAACACTTACCCAATTTTTTTTCAAACATGTTTCCAATTAGTTGGGAGGAGTATCCTTTGCTACTTGTTATAACAACCTAATTATAAACAAGAAGAAACTTAAATTAATAAAGCTACCAACTTGATAGGAAAATCCATCATTAAATATCTTAACAACTAGAGAAAATAAAATATCTACATGCAGAAATAAGGAAACTACACTAAAACTGATCGAAGAAAACAACTCAAAGAGAAAAATCAGATAGGTTTCACTATGCTAAGTCTATACTAAAACATGTTGGTTGAAAGAAATCTAAGAAAACTCTCAATGGGAATGCATCCATTTACATAACTCCAAACCTATGATAAAATAAACATAAAAAGGCATTAAAATGGATTGGAGTGGTCTGAATCTAAGACAAAAATAATTTTCACACTCAAACTTTCATTGATTGTGTATAGTGAAAGTTAATTATTTCTAATGTGAAGAATTTTGTTTATTGACATTTATGCCATTTGGATAATTTAATATTACAACCAAATCATAGTCCTTTTTCTCTTATTTCATCCATTTCCTTCTATTGCATCCAGGTGGGTTGAAGAGTGGTTACCATATTATAAACATATATATATATACTTCCAACATATTCTCTAGTGGTAAACTTGTGGGTAGCCATATTCTTGGCTTGAATATGATGATAATATTTCATAGCCTCATCAACATGTTTTGGCCATTTTAGGTGAAGCTCATGTTTAATGTCTTCTTTTAATCCACCCATATAAGCTTCCAATAGATGTTTTCCATTTATGTTATCCACCTTTGTTTCTAATGCTTGGAATTCTGAATTATAATCCTCAACAAATCCTAAATGCTTGATCCTTTTCACTTGACTAAAGTAGTCTTGTTTCCAAAATTTACCATATTTTGCTTCTAGGTCACTTGTAAAAACACCTAAGTATAATTTTAAGAATGAGGGTTCCTTTTAACTACCTATTGGTACCATTGATATGGTTTTTTATTAAAATAGAGAGTTGTGTTTGAGCAAGTGAAATTCCCTTCAACAAACATGGGTACTCCCTGAAACGAGGTACCGATTAGACTTCACATTGTTTGGAATAGGAGACCCATCGAGATTCTAGTCCGACTTCCATTACTACTAAGAGGGTGAATGAATATTTTATGGAATGCGGAAATGAAAATGTAAACTACTCTAATGCTAAAAAAATAAAACTATTCTATCCTATCCTAGTTAGGATCAGTAAAACTAATAGATGGACAAATAATAATGTCAACAATCCCTGTAATAAACATTATTGACATTATTGACTAATAAATACTATTAACATAAGAATAAATATATGTATGATATGAAAATTCCTTTACATTAACTCATTCATGCATATCTATTCATCCTATCAGAACAATGCTAAAAGAGAAAAAATAAATATTATAAAAGGCATCCATTCATATAAGAAAAATCTATTTATGAAAATAAAATATTATAGCACTTCATAACAACCATACATTCACTGGAAATAGTTCACAATAGAATTTCTACAAGGAAACATGCATTTCTCTGTGTCAAAATGGCCCCAAGGGCTTCTTACTATTATTTTCAGAAAAATAGTTCTCTCAAAAATTACGGAGTTGAAGAGCCCTTTCAAAATGGGTCCTCTTTGGTTTATATAGCTCAACTGGGTAACTGTCGCTTGTTACTTCTTGAATTCCAAAGAAGCAATTACAAAATTTTCATATTCTACATTCCATTTCTTTTTAAAAAAAAGGAAAAACATTACAAATACAAATTCAAATTTATTTTATATTTCTCCTTTGTCTTGATCTCTGATGTATGCAAACCATGCCTCGTGATATCCTGAAATGGAAATAATCCTGTGATACAATAGGGATTCTAGGGCAACCTCACAAGCTACTGAGTTTTGGGAGAGGGTTTTCATGTCCCTCTTCATATTATCCATGAAGGATTGGATCACATTCTTTGTTCTAGTTGGTGTTACGAGATGATCATTCATTAAATTGCTGGTTACTCTAAGTGCGGTTCCAACAACTGTTTCCTTGGCTCATATGTTTTATTCTAATTCTGTGTGAAATTTATCATATGGTTTTAGATGGATTAGGTATCCAATATGAGGTATAAAAATTTTAATGGTCAGGATGATAGATTCCTTACGAAATTTATGACATGTATGGAGTGAATTTTTCATCTCCTTTTCGACATTTCCCCCCACTAGTTGACAATTATCTAGTGCAATGTAGTTCAACTTGCCCTCCCAATAGATCATCCACAATATATATTCTAAATTGTTTGGATTGTTGATTCCCCATTGCCATATTTCATATAGACCTACTCTAATTCCATTAAATTCCCTTTTCTTTTCTTGAACTTTATCTAGTTGTGCTCTGATCTATGTGGCTTTCTATTGGAAACTTTGTATTCCAACATACATATTTGTAACCAGATTGTGAAGCTCTATCCTCACCGCTTCAACACATATCTTGAATTCTTGAACACTGCTTTGTTCACCTTTGTAGTGTCAAAATTCTTCTTACAAAGGATTTCTCTTCTCCTTATATTCTTCGATTTCAAACATTATGTTCCTTAGGTTCTGTTTGGATGCTTATGTGAAGGACACACTAGCTGAAGCAATCTACAAGGGATAATATTTAATGTTTTCTACTACAAATGTCTCTGTCATTACTGATAACAGGGCTACTCCATTCACTAGTAGCTCTATTATTTCTTGTTGTATAATCTTTCCTGACTCCCTATCAAACTTGAAGGAGTTTAGGTTGGCCACCTTTTAGGCCTTTGATGGAGTATATGAACCTAGTCCCAACTCTTCAAGTGGGAAATTTCCTTTGGTTAGGAGTGTGTCTGAGGATGATCATGGGAAGTCCATGTCCATGGGGTTGAAGCCCTGTTCTTCCTCTTGCATTTTCTTCTCCTCTTTTTTTTTTTCTTTTCTATTCTTCTTTTGCTATTGCTTATGCTATTGTCCATCTTTTCTTTGAATCCATTGTTGTTGCTGCTAGTTCTCTTTCCTTTCTTACTTGTTCAACTTATTCTTCCTCTTTATTATTTTATTCCTCTGTTGATCTCTCCAACTCTTCGAATGTCACTTATTCTATATATATATTTTTTCTCTTATTTATTTTTTTGTTCCACATCATCTTTTAATGAATTTTCCTCCTCTATCCTCTTCCTCTATGCTTCTCTGAAATTTTTCTCATCTTTTACTCTGCCTCTATTTTGGGAGTTTCTTCCTCTCCTTAAAAGTAAATCATCGTAATTTCTTTCCCTTTTGTGGATCTCTTTTTCTTCCTAGGTTTATGACTCATAACTCCACCTGTATTTGCAGTTTTTGCAGTAATTATTGACAATCTTCATGGGGTCATACTTGTGGAATATTTCCTCTCCAAAGTGGAAAGAGAGAAACATGTCTACTTCTTCCTAGGATTCTTTGATGTATTTGAAAGAGTAGGAACTGACCTAGAGAGGTAGAGGAGGCCAAATCATTTTCTTGTCCCCATTTAATGCTACGCCTACTCCATGTATCACGATCTGATAGGATAATTCCTAGAGAACCAACTTGCCAGGGACGTATGAAGAGATTTATTTCCCCCCCAAAACTTGAGATATGTGCCATACTGTTATAGTCCAAAATTCCACCACTATGCATTATTGGCCATGGCTCATCCATATACACACTTGAAAATTCCTTTTGTTGAGTTTCCTTCTTAAAACTCCTTTTGTCAATGTGTATGCTACCTAGTATATATGCATCCTGTGTATGTACACTACCTGATATATAGGCATCCTGCAAACATACATTACCTGATACATAGACAACCTACGTACGCTCACAAAAGTTGCAAAAATTAAAAAGTTTCGCGCTTTTGGGTGGAATTTATGGGCTGTGTCGGGTTGCATAACCATTTTGCCTCTTGTAGCCCTTCTGAAAACCAATTAACCATATTTTGTCCATATAAAAGGGCCCTAGGGGGTCATTTGGACATATGAAAGAAGAGGAAAGTGAACTCTGCCAAATTTTCTCCCTCGTATTCCAATCCATTTGCATCATGTTTTGAGTTTCATCCTCAATATTCCCTTCAAGTCATCCTCCTTTATACAATTCATCCTTTTACCTTATATTGGCATGTTGGTTGTGAGGATAGCATATTGGGAATAATTCACTTGGATTCAAAGTAGAGGAACCCAGAAGAGGTTCATGGAGCGGCGTCGAAAATATTCAGGTTGTAACTTCCAATCTTGTCATCAATAAAATAGAAACTTCTTATCCTAGATCTTTATGTCTTTATGTTTATGAATGTTTTTCATGGATATCTAACCCTTTAGATGATATTGGTAGCTATGCATATGCTGTCATAGTTTGTTCTGTGAATTGTTTTCAAGCCAGCTTTGGGAGGACGCCTGCAATTTTGGAACGGACATCAACAAGAATGGATATATGACAGACGAAAGGACTTAAGGTACACATTTTGATATTCTCTCCCTTCTCTTAATTATCATTAGGTCTGATTGTTTTTGGGTAAATTAGGAGAATTTCTATCTTTTAAGGTGTCAAGGCTCTACCTAGTCGCTAGACCTAGATTAGGGGGATTTTCCCCCATAGCAGAAATGACAACTCCACTGGGGGTCTCCTTAGGGTCTATTTGGGAGATCTTTATTTTGTTTGACTTCTTGTTTTATCTATACTTTCTGAGTCTATCTGCATCTCTGGTCACCCTCTGGGTGTTTACCAGGTTTCTTGAATTGGGTCTCAAGTCATAATCTTTTCTTTTTTGAATATTTTCAGACATGTACACGTTTTGCTAGTTGCTCAAACCACGTACAAATTCACTCTTCCTTAACATATCCTGTGTACACACGTAGTCTTTCTGAACACAACCCGGGTGTCTGTTAGAATTTCGTTTTTTTCCAAAATCCTTTCCCTTTTTCACGATTTTTTTGGTTTCTCGGGTCTTCTTGAGTATCAGAGACCTTTGTTGATTGTTGCTTGACATGTTTTGAGTCTCAGATTGTATAAAAGATTGCAAGAAGATATCTTTTGTATATTCTTCTTTGTCTCTCTATTTTTATCAAAGTTTGAAGGTTTGTTTACAAGCTTTAGGTTCTCCTCTGGATTCTTTTGAATCCCTGCTTCCTAGTAGTGGTCTAGGACCTTAATCAAATTTTTGTTTATTTCCCTTCTCTCTTTGTGTTCCTTGAAAATAAAAGAAAAAGTTGCTTTATTTTGCTCGTTAAGTTTTCATTTCAAAAGATAAAGAAGAAAAATCAAAATAATTGTAGTTGAGTCTAAGAATTTTTTTTCCCTTCCCTTGCTTTCATTTTCAAAAAAAAGAAAAAAAAGAAAAAGAAGCTTCTTAGCTTCATTTTCACGTTACATTGCATTGTTTACATTTTATATTTGAAAAAGAAAAAGATATTAGTATAGGATTATGTTTTATTCTCATCTTGAAAAGAATTTAAAAGGAAAATAATACTTGTTTGTTTTCTTCCTTTACTTTTCTCACACTGAAGACAAATCTGCATTGTGCATTTTTGCATCAAAAAGAGAAAATCTTGCATTTCAAGTTTTAGAAGGATTGTTCATGCATTTTTCTTGAAAATATTTTTTGTTTGTAGAATTAGTGTAAAGTCTTCTTTGCGAGTGTTCTAATTAGTTTATTTTTTACAAGAGTCTCAAACAACATCAGTTGCACTTCCATCCCTTGAGTAATAAAATCCCATAAAATGAACATGCTAATCTAAAATATAGTAGTAACACTTTTTCTAGGGTTCACCAATAGCTTAGGCTAGAGCCTTGGATTAGGTGTGGAGAGGTAAACTCTCCAAGGCCAACCAAAACTTAACTTAGGTGTATGTGCTAGGGTGTGAAAAATGCACCTTGTAATTACTCAATCTGGGAAGCTCCTCTAACACAGGAGTCAAACATGAGGCCGTGTGCAGGACGATGACAGAGATATCCACTCCCACTCTCAACAAATCGTTTGGGAGAGTGTGTATTGGGGGTGAATCCTATAGCGTTACTGGACCGAATTGTGCCAGACCTGTGAGAAACTTTGATTCATCCAAGGTACTCTAAGAGTGATTCTGGCCCTATTGTGTTTTAGGCCTCAAGAGGAGCTTTGAGCTTAGTTACCTTCCCATACAATCGCCCGATTTTCAACTGTACCCCTTTGGTTGTTGATTACAAGTTGGTGGCCTAGTTTCCATTATATAGGTTGACACATAGGTGACTATGATGGGTGTATTATGGTACCTGAGGAAAACTCTGTACTCTCTGGGAAACACCCGAAGGGACTGTCGGTTAGAGGTCTGGGTAATTGCTTTTCTTGGCTAGTCATTTTCCTTTGTAAATGCTTTGGACAATCAAGACTTCATCTCCATGGGTCGGAAGCATTCATACAGGTAGTTTATTTGGATTGTATCTTTTAGGCTCTTAGTTTTAGTGGTGTGCTCTGTGCTCCCTAGTTTTCCATAGCAAGTTATTCATTCATTGCTTTCAACTTAGGATCTCATCCACCTGGGATGAAGATTTGGAAAAGTTGTTTTCTTGCAATGTTTCTCTTAGAGATTTTTATTGGAGTGTTTCTTTGTGTAGTTGGCCTTAGGTTGTTTCAGTGTCAACTCTTTTGGATCATTGATTAAACGTGCTTGACCAATTTCTTTGTTGGTCGAGAAGGACCCTTGGTCTTTCTCTTGAAACCATTGAGCCGCCTTCTAGGTGTGGGTTATTATACCACTGGTTCACTAGAGTCAGTGTGTGAGACTTTTACAAACTTGAATGACCCCGCAAGGGAGGAACCTGCGCATAAGATCTTCATGGCCAAATTTCTTGATGATACCAACTAAGGAACCCCTTCACAAGGGGATTATTGTTCTTTTCCTTTGTTTGGAAACATTGGTGTCCCTTTGATGGCCACTTTGAACATTCCTGGGTTGAATGTGGGACTACCAGTTTGGTTGGGTACCATTACAAATTTCTTGAATGCTATTGATACTTCTGAGTTAAGCACCTTATGTCACAGGAAACATGTTGATGTTCCTTCATTAACAAAGTCTTCTCCTCCTCCTTCTTCCTTATTTGGTGAAAGTCTAGCTAAAAGCAACTGGAAGTCTAAATGAAATATAAAGGGGAAGAACAAGAAGAAGAAATCACCAGCATATGTGAGTCATGTTGGAGATAGGTCATCAACCTATGGAAATCATGTTGAAGATAGGCAACGAACCATTACCAGTCATTCTGGGGGAAAAAGTCTAGTCACTACTAGTCATACTGGAAATAGTTCTGCAACCTCGGTGAGTCATGTTATCGACCAATCACCAACCTCTGCAAGTCATGTTGGATATGTGCAACCAACCACTTCTAGTCATGATGGGGGCATTGATTCTATTAAGAAACCTAGATGGATAGGACATAAGCATAAGTTCCCTTGTAATATTTGCAAGGGATATCACCTTACTCATCTATTCCCTGACATTCCATAGGTACAAATATTGTGGTCCTTGTCTACAAGATCCTCTAATTCCGAGTCTTCTTTGGTTTCCCAACAATCTATTCAACTAGTGGTTGAGAATGTGGTTGTGCTGATGTAATATTCGACCGATCCGAATCCTATTTTAGGGGTGATGCACCTTCAGACCATGTTGTCTCGCATTTTATTTAGCCAGTGGTTGAGAAAGTGGTCATGCCGATGCAATCTTTAGATGATCCCACTCTTCTCTTGGAGAGTGTCGAGTCTACCAAAGTGGTCATGCCGATGCAATATTTTACTGATCCCACTCTTTTGATGGGGAATGATGTGTCTACTGACTATGTTTTTAGCATTTCCAGTTCAGTAGCTTTAGAACAAGGGGGCATTCTTCTCACTTTGAGCACACCCCCTCCAATCCCTAGGATGGTTTCCTTTGATTGGAATGACCTTGTTGAGCCTTGTATTCCTTCTTTTGCACCCTTTCAAATAAGGGTTGAAGTTAATTCAAAAATCATTTACCGATGTATTGTGGATGAAGGAGCCTCTGCATGTATTTTATCTTCCTTGGCTTGGCAAGATTTGGGCTCTCCCGAGCTTGTGTCTACTTTGGATGAGATGTTGGATTTTGACAGACATCTTAGTGAATATTTTGGGATTCTTCCTCAATTTCCTATCTCATTAGGTGGGAAGACAGTCCTTGTCGATGTTATAGTGGTGCAAGGCCCGCTAGATTTCAATATGATTCTTAGGAATGATTATGTATATGCTATGAATGACGTGGTATCTATGCTCTTCCAAGTGATGCATTCTCCTCACAATGGAAGCATGTCACTATAGACCAGCTGGCATCTGATAATCACCATCCTAATTCATGTTACGAGGGAAAAACTCTCTATGGCCAGGGTAAACCACAAAAGACAAGTATGACTGTAGAAATCTACTCAATTCCAATAGATGTTATATAAACCAATGTGAAAGCGAGAAAAGAAAGAATCCTACCTCGGTCCAACGTTTGATGATGTTCCATTGTTAAGTACTTTGACCCAAAGCTTTGTACCTGAAACAAGTTCTCAAGAAACAAGCAGAGCAAGTATATAGTGATAATATAAAGGGGTTAGCACATTAGATAGCATAATCCATTAATAAACATTACAAATATGCCCATGGATAATAATAATATATTTTCATGATACCAATTGGACGTGAAAAGAGTGTTTCTATTAATAAGTGATTAGCAAAAGCAAAAACATTACAGACTTCTGTGTCGGCACGGTTCAAAACCAAGAAACCAAGTTCCTTCCAACTAGGCCTCCACCACTTCAATCCTCCACCAGAGGCAAGGTCATAGAAAAGAGACAATGAGGTTCTCTCAACAATAGGGAAAGAGCTTGGGGGTTGAACACTATGTTCAGACTTGAGGGACAAAGGGATGAAAACTCTATATGAAGTAATTTCTCCAGAGTAACTTTGCTATCAAAGTTGAATGCTTTCTCTCTTTTCCAAAGCTCGGAATTGTGCACTTATAGCCTTCAAAATGCAATTGAAGGGATGAGTCAGAACGTTTCGAGTATATGGAAGGACAAGGATCAGATATATCCTGTTGTGACATGGAAACCTGACTTCATTTTTGTATTTTATGGAACAAATACTGATGTACGTGGGTTGTAGTGGAGCAGCCTACGTATACACATGTTGTATAGTAGATAGGGCATGTATATGTGGGAAAATATGTATTTTATCTCTAGATTCATCAAAAAGGATGACAAGTCTGCATAGGGAAATGGAAAAAGGCCCTCTATGCAAGATAACAATGTTGAGGAAAATATTTCTATAACAGATGCCCCCTAATGTGTGAGATCAGAGGAGTATTTGCGATGGCCGAAATACATTATAAATAACCCAAAAGTAGAGTGGTGTAAACCTAGCTAGAAAGACTAGTTGCTCATTACATTATGTTTTGACTTTACATACATGGTTGCCAATAGAATACAATGCAGATCCATGTGAAAAATATACCAAATAAGTGTCTGTGGCCATGAATAGGCAAATGCAAATGCAGTTATATGCCAAAAGCTGTCATAATCATGAACAAGACCCAGTAGATCCGGTCTCAAAACCAATCTGAAGATATCTGTATACGATGGAGTATAATCTAATGTCCCATGATTACTAGAGTCAAATAGGTGTTGGTCCAATGAAAGGGAAGCAACAACTCAGGAAAACTATGGCCACATGTCTTCAAGTCTTCTACACATCCACCAAATATGCAATTCTACATCATGTGAATAAAGGAGTTGAGGTCGAACACAATGAGACATCATTTGATTACCAGTCATTGAGGTATACCATTAACAAATGCGATATAGCCTACCAATAATGAAAGTAGGTATCAAGGCACCAAGCACATTCCTATGAGTGTGAATAAAGGAGTCGATTTCGAACACTTGAGGAATCCATTGATCAAGAGACATTGATGTATTACCATCTATCAATGGCGAGAGACCCTGCCACTAATGACTGCAAGTCTCAAGGTACTCATAAAACTCTAGGTCCCATATCTAGAATAAATGAGCTGAAGTCAATGGAAAGAGACCCACTGAAAGGAGATAATTAAGGCATCTCTCATCAGTTAGCACAAGGAACAAAGTAGGAGCTTCATAATTTGGTGGAGATTGGACGAAGAACATGTTCACGAATCAATGACCCCGTGAGTATTTCGTGTGTGCCAAATGCAAGTGGTACATGAAAAAGACCCTCTGAATAGCATCCAATGATGAAAAATGCTGAAAAAGGAGAGGAAACCACCAATAAGGCTAATGGAATCCAAGACACTGCACAAATCCTAAAGTGTGAATAGATGTCTTGCTGTCGAACATAAGGGAAACCACCCAGTCAACGACCAATGATGAAATGTCGACTGTTGGGTTCAAGGCAACCTACGAATGATGAAAGTAGGGCTAGGGTGCATGATAAGACCATAGTATCATGTGATTCTAAGACAAATTGAGGGTATGGACGACATGAAAAGTCAAGAGTTCCGAGGAATGGCCGACACAGGTTGATAGACTTCCTTTGAACAAGAGCATGAGATATATGGTGGACTCTGGAAGCATATAATCAATGATGTGACTATTAGATGCAGGAGGCATCAATAATGTTCTCTATAGGGACTAGAAGAGTAACCAGTCGGTAGAGAAAACTCTGTAATGAGATCATCTTCCTAAGGCCATGCTAAACCCAAAATTATGATGACACAAGGACTCAATAATTTTGTGCTCTGTTCAAAGGCAAAACGACTGCTTCCAATTATAATATAGTACTCCCTTCCCACCCATATTTGTTTTGTTTTTTCATAACAAATGAATGTTATGATACAGAGGAGGAAATGAGTGTCACAAGTAAGCAAAACTAGTTCCAGCAGTGGAACGTACCTATGCTCAATGCAAGGAAATGCATGCGGGAGATGGACACTTGGGGTGATGTTCCCTCTAGGGTATAGGGTGTCAAATTGTGAAGGATATAAACAAGGCTCTTCTTGGTTGAGGATGCAAAAATTTCTTAGGAAACGATTTATAACACAAATCAAGAATCGGCTAAAGGCTCAATATTGCAACCGAGGGCATGAGATGCAATCACAACTTAACGCCAAAAAAGTCCTTTTTTATGTATTTTAGTCTACTTGGTGTGAAAAAGGATAAAATTGTGCCAAATAGACATCTTTTCAAATCCAATTTACGAGTGTGAAAAATACAAGTTCACTCGACGATCTTTTCTATTTTTGGTAATGAGTTGGAAAAGAGCTTAACTAAGACTCATGACCTTTCAAATCCAATTTAATGAGTGTGAAAGGGGAAAATCAATCGATAATATTTTTAGTTTTTATACGAGTCGGAAAAGAGATTAACTAAGACTCGTTGATGCTATTCTAATCAACATGTAAAGGGGGAGGCCAAGGCTCCCATACCAGTCTTCTGTGGAAGGTCAATATCTCATGGATAGCTGAAAAAAGCTTGGGAAAACCCAAATCTCTCCAAGTTGAGGAGGAGAAAGTGCTAACGGAGTATATAGTCTCCATGATGGTTCAAATAATGTCTATTGCTGGAAAAGACATAGGTGGGGATATGGGATGCCCCATCAGGTCATCCCAATCGAAGGGAACCTTGTCAGGACTTGGAGGGAGAGAAATCAGAGGAAGAATAAATCTTTCTCGTTCAGAAGGAGTAGGATTAGGAATGTTGATGACATGACTGAAGGTTGCATCGCCCTTTACAAGGAGAGTGGGATTGACCAGATATTGCAATGGTATGAACCCCTCTTCAATTCTAGGTTGAAGAGGATGCATGACAACATGAAAAGGGGACACATCAACCTCAACAATAAGGGTGAGGTCGGTAGAAGAAAGCACCATGTCGATTGAAGGAGGGACAGGGTGTGGGGAAACCACAGATGTCTCAGAATCTGATGGGCCCTTGGGAGAGCTCCATGCTTATGGTATCTCGGTAGTAGCCAGACACAAACATGTAATATGACTTCCTTCACAATTTATGCAAAGGAATTTAGGCTTCCATTTGAGATGTCTAGGCCTCTTGATGCCCCCAGTGTTGTTTACAACGGCTAGTGACACGCTCTCGTCATGTCTAGCAGAGGTAATAGTGTCTTCTCCTATATGATGAATAGAGGTTGGATATGTGACACGACTGTGACTCGGGGTGAAAAGGGTGGTGTCCCCAACCTAATTGGTAGAGGTTGGGTGTGAGCTCTTGACATAATTTGTAGAAAATGTTGACCCATCTTCGATGTGACTAGCAGAGGTCGGCGATGGAGCACCAGTATGACTGACAATGAATGGGTTAGTGATAGATTGTGGCATTTGATGCCAAGGTTTGGGGAAATATTGGTTTTGAAACATTGCAGGCCAGGAAGGATCCTAGTGTACCCCTTGTCCCTGCCCAGAAAGGTGGTGGCCTACGCCAAAATGGTCAGAAGATGTTTGGACAGGTATCATAACTGAGGTCTACGAAGAGAAGGAGGTAGGATAAGAATTATTCGAGTGATGATATATGTTTACCCCTTGTGAAGGGGTCCTGTAAAAAGGGTAGCCCGAACCGTAAAATTGATTTTCCCCATATGAAATACCTGGAGGTACTTGAGGGCTTGTCGTGGAAAAAGTGTTCGATGGGACTGACATGGTAGATGAAAGATACATGGATGGGGTGTAATAAGTAGGATAAGTACCCATCTGAGAACTGGCTCCTGGAAGAGTGTAGCTAGCATTGGATCCATAAGGGAGAAGGTTTCAACCTCCCATAGGGACACGACTCAGATAAAACAAAGAAGTAGGCATCGGAGCCATGATTCCCCCGGATCCAATGCTAGGATTCATATACGTGGGATAGGGAGAGGATTGCACAGGTGAAGGCATATCAACAGAAAAATGACTAGAGACCCAAGGTGCAGACTGAGTGTTATAGTTCTACATACCATTGTGAAAAGTGGAAGGATTCCTCCCCATGAAATGAGTAGGTATCATGGGATGGGTAGCAATAAATGAAGGAGAAAAAGAAACTCCACTATCCATGATGATGAAAAACACAAGAGATTCCTAAGGCCACCTAGTATTCAAAGAGAATACCAAGAATTCAAACGACCAATATGCATGCAAACGGGTTAAAGTGGCTAAGTGGCCTCCCTCACTAAAGAAGGTATGTCTTGTCCAAGAGGGACCTGAGACTCCTCGCTAAAGTTTGGAGGTAACATAATCAGTTATAGGGGCCCTCATGGGCTTAACAACCAGTTGGTCAGATCCTCTTGGAGAGGTAATCTTCCATAAAGGCTATGTGCTGTCCGACCCCTATCTGACCCAGTGTACAAGCAGAATAACCCCTGCAAGTAACCTATGAGATACCTAAGTCAAGAAACTAATAAACCACTGTATAAACGATGCACAAGCGAGCAGTCGTAAGCCTAGATTACCACATGGGTAGGGTAGCAAAGCTTGAAACCTTGAAAGAATCGCCTATCACAGAGGTATGGGTACTAGCAAGATCCCCAAATATGAATAAATCTGCAGAAATATCTTTGATGCTAGGTGAGTATCCAGGGGTTATCCCTTCAACTAAATTCGCGCGACTTCGTGATTAACTTTGGTGTGAGAAGAGCCTACTGATATTACCAATTATACAATGGACTTCTCAACTCCCTGTCTCAGACACATATGTTGGTTTAATTTCCTTGTAGAAGTTTACTCACAAAATTCTATCCCAAGGCACTAAATCCTAGGCTAGTTTGTGCACCGTAAAAATAAAATCATGAATAATCAATTTTAGTTTAAAGCATAAATTTTATTGGTCATGATTACCCAAAAGGGTATGGAAGTGAAACTCATGATATTATGACTCTGCAAGAAAATAAATATAAATATAATGCAAAGTCTAATTTTAACTTTTCAATGAATGATATGTGTATAAAAACAATGCAATTTTCAATTTCAACTCTGCAATTCAGAAGTAAAATGCAAATGTTCACTAAATGCACTAAGCTAATGATAAAGATTCAGAAGACAAAAATGCCAAGCAATGTAAAATGCCTATTTTTTTGTATTTTCAATATATTAAAGAGAAAATGCATGGACTGAAAAGCAACCTGATATATAAATTCTACTGCGTATAAGCGGAATGACTCAAGCAGAATGCCAAGAATCCAAGCAACAACCCAGAGTTCAAGGACAAATAAAAAATGAAAAATGATGAGAAAGACTACGCCCAAAAATTAAACTCCAAACAGGTTTCCTGTCAACCCGAAGAAGCTCAACAGGCACTACATGTTGGAAGATTGGTTGTTGTCATTGATGTCAACCCTAGTCATGGGTTTTGGACCGCAAGATTGATGAAGGTATTTGGACATGAAAGAAAATGCACATGAAAATACAACATCCATGGATGGATAGTATACATCATGTTGTTTCCAGTGGTATGTGGAACATCACATGGATCCTCATGGTTGAGGAGAAATTAATTTTTGAAGATGACAAAGTGAATTGAAAAAGGAAGTACATG
>JASDQU010504966.1:78300-104609 GCA_032191745.1 Picea mariana | reverse complement strand
GATTACTCGCCGATGCACTCTGTATCGACTGTTGACGCTTAAAATTGCAATGATGAATACTACTTGCAAATGATTGCCAAGATCTATTATTTACTATAATAATAATAAACTAGTAGGCATGACCCCCTTGTAGACTAGTGGTGCTATGGTGGATATGCTGCACTCATATCTTGCTACTATTGTGATGATAATAACACAGTCTTCTACAACTAATGATTCAAATTATGGGTTAAAATGTTTTGGTGATATAAGCTGATGGTTGATTATTGCATGGCACTGTATTGTTTTGATGTCCATTCACAAATTATATTAAGGTTTCCTTATGGATAAAGGGATCATTATCGGTTTGGTTTGACATTGCAATCAAGCATGGTTAATTGTTTTACTTATGATCTTGAAAATGGATGATATGGGATCTTTTTCAAATTAAAGGACTATATACAAGCCCTAAGGTTATGTGTAATTGTGACAAAAGCAGGGCACATAAACCCTTGCTTCTAGACTTATGTTCTTTGTGTGAGGCATATGTGGTAACGTTATAGCACATGGTTAATTTAATAAAAAAATGGTTATGACAATACTTTGGGTGGTGCACTATGTAAATGGATATAGCAATGGGATATTTGGTTGAATTAATGTTTAATGTTATGGTGGATTGGATGGCTTGTACATTGAATTGAATGAGGCAAAGGAAGGAAGTGACGTGCATTTACTGCACGTCACTCAAACAACCCTCGAGACCCGTCACCCTAGCCATACTTGCATTTGTTTTTTTTTCTCTGGTGGTTGTTGATGCTCCATGATTTTCAGTTGTGAAGAAAGATACAAGATAATTCTCTCCCTTGAGCAAGTTTTTCTAGGTATGGTTCCTTATTTTCCATCCATGGTGTTTTCTCTGCGTTATGAATCAATTTTTGGCTCAGAATGGCTTGAGGTCTATGTTTTTATTAAGTTTATTTTGGAATGTGTATGAGTGTTGTGCTTATGGTTTCTTCTGGTGAATATTCTGATGGTCGAAATTTTGGAAAAGAGAAATGGATATAATTTGTTGTGTGTAATCTGTGTGTGAGTTTATTGGATAAATAACAAAAGAGGCATGCTCGGTCGACTTGAGTTTTTGGGTCTGATCCTCTGTGGAAATTTATGTTTTTTCGCAAGTTGTGAGATTTGCACATTGGTTTTGTAACCAGTATTGGTGTTAAGTTATGCCACTCCTTTTCATCTCTGTGGTTGATATGTTCATTTCTATGGGTTGCAATGTGATTTGTTAAGAGTTGGAGTGTTTCTTGCCATGTATTGGCCGATCCCTGAACTGTTATGTATTATGGCCTTGCTCTCATTATCGCTGTCGCTTGGAAGCTTTGCACAATCAGGTTTAGTATTACCCAGAATTTTAATGGAAGCTTTGTATGTGCTTTGGTTGGCCACGGGTTGTGCTCGGGAATTCTCTTCATAGTGATTTTAAGAGTTTGTTTCCTCTCATTCTCTATTGAGGGTGGTTGACTGTCATGTTTTAGTAACCCTAACTGTCAAGAATATTGTTAGAGGTTATGTCTCTGTGGTGAATTTGAAAAGGGCATGAGTTTTTTGTGTCTTCGAAGACTATCCCTTGATTGAGCCATCTGTTGTTACTTCTTTGTGATAAATTTTTAAAAAGCATGAGTTGTTTGTGTACTTGAGGATTTATTCATTTGGTCGAGCTATTTGTTATTACTTCCTTTTGCTGTGTTCAAACCTAATAATGATCTTGATATCGTTGCAAATCTAGTCGAAGGTTAAGAGAACTGTGTGTTTGTTTGGTCGATTGGGCATGATTTGGCTATGTCTCTCATTGGGAAATTTTTAAAAGAACTCTGTACATGTTAAATTTATGAGAATATCAGGATCAAAGTTGCATGTTATTGGTTGAATGCTATTTCAAATCAATACTTATGTTAATTTTATCGGATGAACACCTGTGTGTGATTGAATCGGGGCTCGATTATGAGTTTTAATGCCTGGTTAATTATGTCGAACAATGTTTGGAAAATCAACATATGGTGGTTAATACTAGGCCTATTCTTATTTGAGTTTAAGGAATAAATATTGGATGTGTATGGCTGGAATCACTGTGGATATTTCTATATGATTTTAAAAGAAAAATGATTTAACATTGAAATGTGAATGACTGTGGCTCAATGGATTATTATGTTATCATAAAATGGCAATGCGGTTATCATGACTTCTATATAGATATTTAATAGATGCAAGGGCTACTGTAATTGAGCAATTATGGGCATATGAATTGTTTTTTGATGTCATCAAGCATTATGTAGAGAATTGTCAGTTAAATGGTTTTGGTTTTAAAAGTGAATGCTTACTGGATTATGGGGTCTAAACAAAGTTATGGTTGTTGGTTTATTTGATTTATTTTTTTGAACAATATCCATATTTTATTCCCTCTCATTATATCACTTTTTCGCTCATTATACCCCCCTCATAATACCATTATCTTTTTGGCATCCCTGTTCTGTAAAATAAATTAAAAACTATGTATAACGTGACAAATAATATGACACAGTGATGGTTGGCAGCTAATATTTTTGGTATTTGATTGCATAGTTAAATTATTTAATGAATTGTTGAGCAGTACTCGTGTATTTATCCCCTCTCATTATATCAATTTTTCGGTCATTACACTCCCTCCAGATGTCCGATGAACCCTATCCACCCCTTGCTCACTTGGAAATCATTAAATGATTTCTTATGGATGGATTTGCATGGGTGTTGTGTCAATTTCTGAGCCAATTATTGTTTCATGCAAGCAGAATGTCATGTATGGTTTGTTAAAGGCTAGTTACTAATGAATTGCTGCATACATGATGTGTTTCTTCAACAGGGGCAGCCATGAAAAAAATAATAGAGGAAGAGGTAATTGGAACAGAGGGCCTAGAAGGCCTAGATTCCCTATTCATTTTGATGCTGACCTCCAGGAGTTGAACCAATTGTTTCAAGTTAGGTTCTTCAACTGGATTGGGAAAGGGATAATACAACCCTGACCAGAGAGACCTCCCTTCCAACCAAAAAATATACCTGGTATTCTTGTGCCTCCTCATGTGTCCTTGCAACCAAAAGTTCCTATAGATGATGGATGGCAAGAGATTGTCAATCCGATAGTCTCTCACCATCTTGGCTGGCCCAATTTGTCATTACCTCCTCCACCACCTACAAATCCTAATGTTCAAATTGCTCCTATGCATTCACTTGTTCAATCCTCTCATGCTAGTAAAAGGTGTAAAATCGATGTCCCCCATGTGCAATATAAGGCATAGTTGTTGCCTCCCCTTCCTCTCCTTCAAATGACTCTTCAAAATTAGTGTCCTCTTGTATGCATATGAAGGATGAATGTTCCCATGTTATTAGTGAGATACAACCCCAAGGTTCAAATCAACCTAAGGCTATTTCCGGATATAATTTGAATTATATATGATATTTAAATATTCAAATTCTGAAGGTATTTAAAGGAGTTACAAGATGGCATGTGTTTAAATGATTATCCAATTGTGTTTTATTTTATAATTTGAAAAGAATAAAAGAAGGGAGTCACAAGGGGTCCCACCTACCTAGTTATTATTAAATAAAGACCCTTAACTATTATTATTATTATTAATTCTCCTAAACTAAATTAGTTAACTTAAACTAACTTAACTAAAGAAAGTAGTTGAACTAATTCAACTTATTTGGAAGACATAAAAGCTAAATGAGAAGAAGGAACAAAGGGAGAATAGAAGGAGAAAACAATACTAAGCTTGGTTCTTTTGTTTTCATGAGATAGATTCAGTTTTTATTCATTCTTGAGTTCATTCAAAGCCTAATTCTCTTTTTGAAAACATGGTCCTATTGTAGACAACAAGGTTCAGAACTGAACCAAATCATTCATATGCTTGTTTTAAAGGTGTTGATCTATCTTTGATAGTTTGTGTATACTTATCTATGTATGGATTAAGTTTCATAGTTGATAAAGGATATTGTGCAGAGTCAAATTGGCAGCAGTCTGTGGCAAGATGATCCAAATTATAAAGTTGATTTTTTACTTCTTGTCAAAGTCCTTTTGTATGGTTTTCATCGGGGATATCTAAATTAGACTTTGTTCCATGTCCTCACAGGGATTTTGTAAATAGAAAGATACTTTTGATTTTTTGAATGAAATAAAGAATATTTCTATTCTGTCTCATTTGTGTGTATCTGTGACTTGGTTACTTTTCCTTTTTGATCTCCACATTTACTTTCTGTAATTTGTATATTTTTCAGAAACTTATATAATTTTTTTATGTTATTTGGCAACACTCTTCATAAAAAAAATCAACCTAAACCCTTGTAATCAATACTTGTGGATTGGGAAAATATTTTTGAGGCTATAAAACATAGGGTGATATTCCCGACTATCTTGTCTTAGCCAGGCAAGATTCATAAATTCTTGAGTAAGATAATTCATATCTTTTCCTCAACATTTATTTGGCGACCATATTGGGGAGATCTGTAAGGTAGCTAGAGAGGTAGTGGGGGGGCCCAGAGGGCCCATAGTGATAATAGTGGAGGTCATTCAATGTAAGGTCGACTAGGTCCACTATATTATTAAATAAGGCCCACTATGGTAGTTAGATATAATAAATGTAAGAGGACTTATTAGAAGGTTCTACTTCTAGAAGATTCCTCCTCTAGAATGTTCTTAGGTGATGGTAGCACTATATAAAGGGTTCAAGCAATGTAATGAGACATGAAGAGAATTATTGTATTTGGAGCGGTAGCTCAATAGGAGGATGCCCCCTCGAAGAGGCAAGTGAGCAGGAGAGGATCCCTTCCATAATAGGATCCATTGTATGATGTTGCCCTACCTCAAGGGTTTGGTAATAATATTGTGTGGTTTCTTCTATCTTGCTTTGCGGATCTATTGTGTATTCAGTAATTGTGGTGATTATATTTGTATATCTATTCAGGTTCTTAACAAGATCTTCCATATCTCTCTAGTTGATTGTATGCGTGATTATCATTAAATATTTTATATTTCTACTTAAATTTCGATCCTTTGATTGTTTTCTTTCCTTCATGACACTACCTGCTACAAGGCAACCCAATATTGATCCCAGTCTTAAAGACTAGACTAGAATTGCTTTAACCTTATTCAATACCATCTTAGAAACCACTACCACCCAGGCTGAGATTGAATGCTCATGGGAAATAATTGAACAAGACATGAGTTTCCAAGAACACTGGGAGGCTAGGAAAATACATCCTAGGAATCATCCATAGATTTCTTTTTCCTAAAGTTTTGATCTTCTTTTCTTGTCCTTAAACCCTCGCATCTCTAGGAGAAGAATAGGTTTATCACCCAATATCAACCCTATTGGTGAAATAGGAAGAAGAAACATTGTTTTGTCAACCCAACAAGGTTCTTGAAGGAGAAATTTGTCTAATTCAACTAGTTCATCTTTCTCTCCCTTACCCATCATTCAAAAAATGGCATTTGTGGGTGGCTCTGGTGGCACTGGAGGTGTTTCTTCATCTCATCCTTCAACATCGTTAGTGATTGGTAGCTTTTATAGCCATCAAGTCCCTGTCCAATCTACTACCAACCCCACTAAGGTCATGAATAAGTATGGACTCTTTCAATTCAAAGAACATGATACTACTACCCCGTGGCACGTATCCTCTCTTCTGAACCTAGCACCGTCTACTCGTCCACTTCCAAAATTAAAAGAGCATCTCCCTAGGTTTCCAGGAAATAACATTGTCCCTATGAATGAAAACTTGGTGGAATTTTCTAATGCCTGTCACAATATAGGAGCTAATGATAATGATACTTGTATGCACTTATTTGTTAATTCCCTTGAAGGGAAAGAAATGGAAAATTTCTTTGATCTTCCTCCCAAGATTCTTTCCACTTGGGAGGATTTAGTTTACTGGTTCAAATCTACTTATGGGCAGTCTAAACTACCAACTGAACAATTACAAGAATATAACACTATTATGTACAAAGACAGTGAGACTATCAAATCTTTCAACTTACATTTCACAAAGTTATATAACCAAATTCCTGAACTTATTCACCCTCAGAACCAAGCCACTTTTATGCATTACTATAATGCTCTACCTTCCCACTACCATCACAGGCTTGAATAAAAAGCTATTGAAAATCTTGGTTTCACTCTACATACTTGTCTAGAGTATGAAGAATAGCTTGAAAGAATAGGTCTTCCCAAATGAGACTCAATTAAACAAACAAACATGTCTTCCCTCTTACATCTTGTACAAGATATGAATAACCGAATGATAGCGTATGAGAGGAAGGAAATGTCCCTTCACTTATTCCTGGAACTTCGTCTTCTTCTTCACCACCCTTTAGGAATTCAAATGAAAACAACTTTCAGCCTAAATCCATCATGCCTTGCAGTTGGTGTAACTTTTGCGAGGAACACCATGAGGAAAGTACTTGTGAGGTAAAGAAGAGTGTCAGAGATAAAATATTTGGTAAGAGAAATGAAACTACCATTATTGTTCTAGATTTCACAGAACTAGAATATGTCATGATCATAAATACTAGGATAAATCTTATGCTTCAAAAGGAAAATATGATCCCCCTCGTACTTCTTCTATCCCAAGCTCAACTTCATAAGATGCTACTGTAAAAGTTACTAAAACTCCTGACAGTCAAGGAACTTCGTCCCCTCTTTCCTCTTCCAAATACAACATTCTCAATCAATTGGATAATATCAAAGACGATGTTACTCTTCCGGACATGGTTTCCATCCCTGAACAACAAAAGCATCTAAAAAATTTCATGGAAGGAAAAGCTTCCACCATAGCCAGTCTCTCTGAAGAGGTAAATGAAGAGGACTCAACTGCAAATAAGTTAGGTGTAAATAATTTTAGACACTCTGTAAAAAATCCTCCATTTTTCATTTCTGTAAAGATTATGGACAAAATAGCCCATTGTTGTCTGATTGATGATGGTTTGGGCCCGAGCGTAATGTCGAAAATTATTATGGAAGATCTAGGTTTGTCTTGTACAAATGAAAATGCTAGAAGAATGCTCTCTTATAATAGTTTACAACAATATACCATAGGTGAGATCAAGGACATGACTTTGGTTTTGTGCGCGCATCCTGAAATAAGGACAAACCTTAATATTCAAGTAATTGACATGCCAATGAGTAATTATTCAATCATCTTAGGAAGAGACTGACAAGCTTTGATGAGTGGATACCTCTCACTCGACGGGACACACTTATCTATTCCTTGGAATGGGAAGCAAATCATAGTCCTAAGGGAGGGAATAATTTCACCTTATATAGAAAGAATCCCACAACCTAATGTAAATTATACTAAGGAGGACTTAAGGGTGTACTCCATATTTTCTGATGAGGACAATACTACCTTGGAACAAATTGACTTAGAGGATGGGATGTGGGATGTGCACTTTTATGGTTCATGCTCCAATGAAGGAAATGGAGCTGGCATTATCGTGTACTCTCCTGTAGGTAAAATTCACAACTTTTCCTATAGGTTAGAATTTGCTTGTAAAAACAATGTCACTAAATTTGAAGCATTACTAATAGGTATTGAAAATGCCTATAATTTAGGTTGTGGTCATCTTACAGTTTTTGGGGACTCTCAACTTGTTGTAAACCTTGTACGTAAGATATATTCTCCTAGCAAAATGTTAATGAAATGCTACACCCAAACTGTTTGGGAGATTATCTTGAACTTACTATCATTTAACATCACTCATGTTAAAAGGGAACTAAATTCAATGGCTGATAGGTTATATGTTTTTGTAGCCTCTCCTACTCGACAAATTTTTCCACAAAGACTTGATTACACTTTTCAATATCTGTATCGTCCTCATATCCATGACAATGTAGAGTATTGGCATGTATTCCCTAGTGATGAAAGCATCTGTCCTTTCATACAAAATGAGCCATATAATCCCAAGGAGATTATATCCATGGAAGAAAATAAAATTCCAAAGGGCTTGAATCCTCTAGAAAGTTTGTTTTCATCGAGTGATGTAGGGATTCGGGAACAAAGAAAAAAATAAAGAAGAGTAGTCGAAAAGGAAAGTGGGTGATGTTGGATTATCGAGAGGGGGGGTGAATCGGTGATAGAGAAATTTAATCCTTTTTAACCATATAATCCAAGTGTTATATCAATGTAGCATTATCATCCAATAACTGCAGAGTAAATAAGCAGTGAACAAATGAACAATCATACACATACATAGTACACCAGTGTTTTACGTGGAAACCCAAAGTGGGAGAAAACCACATAATTATTTTTCTTATATGTCTTGAAGAAATACATTCATTGGAAGCACCAACTTCCTTTGTTTTCCAACTACAACTGGAGGGAGGCTCCAACCCCCTATTTTCTCAGGATACAACCTGAGGGAAGATCCAACTCCCCAATTCTCTGGATACAACCATAAGGAGGCTACAACCATCTATGTTCTCCGGCTACAACCGGAAGGTGGCTACAACCACCTGTTCTTTCCCTACCCAACCGACCTGAAGTAGAAGTAGAATGATGGAACCACTATCACACTATCACTGTGAGATATACCACTATAAACTTGAACCATGCATCAACCATGCATCAACCTATACCTCAACCTGTAATCAACATGTACCATAAACAAGTGCATCAAACATGCACCAACTTGTACCAAACAACCTATAATCAACTTGTACCATAAAAAAGTGCATCCAACCATGTACCAAGTATGTACCAATCACGTGTCAACTACTCATCAGCAATGAATCATCAATATGTACCAACATCATCAACTATACACCTCATGTATGTTCCAACTCATCAACTACTTGTCTCAACCATGTACCCAACATGTACCTCAACCAAAATCCCTCATCAATATCATCATCCAAATATGATTTATAACTCTGTAATAGACCTGGTGTATATGATCACATACCTGCAAACCTTCCTTAACTTTAACAACAAGAGACTAACATTTTCATCAAACTTTTCTCTAGTCTCACATGACTAGTTTTGGATTAGTCAACAACCCTAACTTGAAATAATCAGAACTATGTACCTGTAATGAATAAAGATTTGAAACTGGTACACAATGTTCTTCAATGTGTTTTATGAAATTCCTCTAGGTTTCACTACTTGGAACCTCTCAGAAAAGGAGTTATATAAAAAATGGCATACCTTGATGAATTATGGATTATTCTAGAGAGCGACCTTGTAGAGGATGCCCTGCATGGAATATTTGTTGAATCGATATGAAAATTTTACAAACCATACTACAGACTATAATCTAACCAACACATTTTTTCTTACTAAATTTGGATCTGGTATGAAGAATTTATGATGTTTTTACCCGAAACACATGTTTTAGACTAGTTTCAGGACTAGCCACAAACCCTATTTTCCATGGAGTGTAACTTCAAAAATACAATGAACCACAAGATAAATTTTTTACAAAAAATACTTGGATATGTTTCCTCAATGGCCTATCAATCTCATGGTCTGAATCATTCTATAAAAAAATTATTGCGAAAATGTTGAGATGACCTGTAAATAACATACCTTAGAAAGCATCATCAAAAGAATTTATCCTCCATTGAATTCTAGCCCTCTTTTCTTCACCTTCCCTCTGAAATTCATCTTATATATCCTTTGGTTACCTCAGTCACCTATAGATATTAAATATGCTCAAGTGTTATGTAAAATGATAGAGCCTTGCCTCTTATTTATACTCTCCATCTTCTAGGTCACTTAACCCATTTCTAGGTCACTTAACCCTTTTCTAGGTCACTTAACCTATTTCTAGATCTCTTAACCCATTTCTAGGTCACTTAATCTATTTCTAGGTCACTTAACCCATTTATAGGTCACTTAACATGTTTTCCTCATTTTTAGGGTTAACCACTTTCCACAATTAGAAAGTTCTCCATTACTTGATCATTTAAATATTCCTCCTTGACTTTGTCACCCCACTTTATCATTTAAATAATCTTCTTTGATTTTGTCACTTCACTTTATTAGTTGAATAATCCTTCTTGAATTTTTCACTTCACTTTATCATTTAAATAATAATTTCTTCTTTGCAAGCTCTTTGACTTCTTTGACTTTTTGGGGCTTCAAGCCAACATATGAGGGTCCTCCAACTTCGTATGGCCATAAGTCTCAAACCGTAAGGAGTTATGTGACATTCCACATACCAATAGAAATGGCATGACATGTACTATCCATATAGAGTAGTATTACCTTAAAATATATTGAAACTCATACCATTATACATGAAACAACCTTGGGTCCATTACCCAAACCTTTGTGCTACTGAAATTTGCTATCGGATTTTCTTCAAGGGTTGACGTCAATGAAAACCAACCTTAATCAACAGGTGAAACCATTTCCTTGAACATTGGGACACCCGATTGTCCAAAGAATATTAAGATAGGTGCCCAATGTACTGATGAAGAAAAAATGAAGTTCACTAAGTTACTTTGTGAATTTCAAGATGTTTTTTCTTGGTCTTATGAGGATCTTCATGGTTTTGATCCTGCTCTTATACAACATTCCATCCCTTTCAAGGAGTGAATAAAACCGGTTAGGAAAAAACAAAGACCCATTAACCCTGCACTTGAAGAAACTATTCGAAAGGAGTTGGAAAAAATCTTGAAGGCTAGGATACTTTTCTCTGTTAAGTATTTTGAGTGGGCTTCCAATTTGGTTCTTGTTCGGAAAACAACTGGTTAGATTCAATTGTGCGTTGATTTCCATGCATTGAATAGAGAAAGAATAAAATATCATTTTTCTCTTCCTAATATGGAAATGATTTTGCAGCAAGTTGCAGGGTCGCAGATGATGTCCTTACTTGACGATTTTTCTAGTTATAATCAGATCAAGGTAAAAAGGACAGATAAATATAAAACCACTTTTATTACACGTTGGGGAACATTTTCTTATGAACGCATGCCTTTTGGATTATCTAATGAAGGTGCCACTTTCCAAAGAGCTATGCAGATAGATTTTGATGATTTGATTGGAAAAATTATTCAAATTTATCTTGATGAATTAATTGTATATTCAAAGAACCGATCAGATCATTTTGGTCATATTAGAAAGGTTCTCATGAGATGCAGGAAATTCGACATTTCTTTAAATACTTCTAAGTCTATCTTTGATGTTACCAAGAGAAATCTCCTTGGGCACATTGTATGTGATTCAAGAATAAGCATAGATCCCGAAAGGATTGCTTCTATCCTAAATCCTCCTGCCCCTACTTCCAAAAAGTAGGTTCAAGCCTTTATGGGTATTATCAACTTTGTCCATAGGTTTGTTCTTGATTTTGCTGTAATGGTCAAAACAATTCACAATATTCTTAAGCAATATTTCTCCTTTTCTTGGATTGATGACGTCGAAAGTTCTTTCATAAGGATTAAGAAGGCAATTAGTTCCGCACCGGTTTTGGTGATGCCATATTTTGAGAAAGAATTTATTATATATACTAATGCCACAGAGGAAGCAGTCTCTGCTATCCTCATACAATGTGATGACCAAGCTAAAGAAAAAATAGTGGCTTACATGAGTCAAGGCTTGGAATATGATGAATTCAAATATTCTTATATTGAAAAACATGCTTTTGCTCTTGTTAAAGCTATTGAGAAATTTTGCCACTTTATCTTAGGTAAGCACGGGCTGGTAAAAGTCCGTTTACTTGCTGTCAAGTTTTTTCTCTCATAGACTTATCTTTCAGGGAAGCTTTCACATTGGCTTGCCAAGATCTAGGAGCATTATTTAATCATCATGAATTCTAAAACCATTCAAGGACATGACTTAGCCCTTCACTTATCTCAACATGTTGAAGCATGTGAAGAAATGGATGAACAAGATAGCTCTCTGTCAGAACTATTTTACATTGATAGTCAAATCCTTCCTATATTTGAACATCCCTGGTATAGATATCCAGTGTATTATTTGCAAAATCAGAGGTGTCCAAATAATTTAGATACTCATCAAAGAAGAAGGCTCCATCTTGAATCTTCCAGATATGTCATTTTAGGAGACTTCTTATTTAGGATATTTGCTGATGCTATGCTACTTCTCTGTGTAAATAATGAGGAAGCACAAAAAAATGTTATAAGAAACCCATGGATCTTCAAATTTTTTCATTCATGTGGGTGGCCACTTTTATGCTAAAACTACTGCTTTTAAAATTATCAGAAAAGGGTACTATTGACCTTCAATTTTTAGTGATTCTTATATTTTTTCAAGATATTCTGACAAATGCCAGAAGTTCACTGGGAAATAATGTCTTTCTGCCATACCTTCACAACCTATCCTCCCTAACTTTCATTTTTCAAAATGGGGTCTGGACTTTATTGATCCTATTAATCCTTCATCTTCAATAGGGAAAGTTTTTATCTTGACATCCACAGATTATTTTACAAAATGGACTAAAGCTTTCCCACTTAAGAATTCACAAGATGAGTAGGTGATTTCTTTCCTAAAAACTAATATTTTCTCCAGATTTGTCCTTCCTTTGGAAATTATTACGGACACCGGTCCCACTTTTATTTTTGCTAAGCTGACTCAGTTTCTAGCTAAACTAGGAGTTAAACATTTTACCTCATCAGCTTATTATCCTCAAGGAAATGGGAAAGCTGAGTCTACTAACAAAAATATGGTTAGAATTATCAAGAGGCTCATTGAAGATAAGCCTCATCAATGGAACACTCTCCTCACTTACGCCCTTTGGGAAGATCACATTACCACCAAGGTGAGCATTGGTTGCACTCCCTTCCAGCTTGTTTATGGTCAAGAAGCCATTCTTCCAACCGAGCTGGAACTTTCTTCTCTAAGGATGATGCTACAGGTTGAAGAATTAAATTATTCCAATATCCTTTAGAGGAACAAAGGATATTTTTCTTGGATAACATAAAGAAAAGACAACAAACTATTAAAAGATATTTCAATAAAAGTACAAAAGCTATTAGATTTAAGGTAAATGAAAAAGTATTTCTATGGGATTCAACTCATGTTGATAGAGGAAGGCATTCAAAGTTTCAAAAGTTATGGCTAGGTCCTTTTAAAATCACTTTTTTCCTAGGCACAAATTCCTATATTCTAAAGGACTTGGAAGAGAGGTTATTTTCCTATAGCACCAACGGTTCCCACTTAAAGCACTATGTGGAACCAGATTGAAAGTTTAAATGTTTTATGGAATTATTACTGTATTATAGTTTTGTTTCATTGCTTTGATTTTTCTTTGTTGTTATTTCTTTCTGTTGTTTCCTTTCTGCTGTTATATTTCTTTTATTGACTTCTTTTCTTATCAGAAATAAATTTTGGATTAATTTTTCCACAACGATGCTATTCTGCAAGTATTGTTAATCAATAACAATCAGGTTACACAACTGTAATGATGCCCCCCCTTGAATAAACCATTGAAATTGCTATCTTCTTCAATAGTGTTGTTAGATAATATAGTTGGTTTTTTATCCCTATTCTTCTTTCCTTTTCTTCCCTCCACTTCAAGATTCAAAAATATCACACCAGAGTCATGGATGATTTTAGGGGCTAAATTTCGCTCATGGGATAATTTTCCATGGTTTTTCCAAAAACGAGATTTGCTATTTTAAAAATGATTTGCCCAAATTCTATAGGATAAAATTATTTTACCTTAAAAATCGCCAAAATTTTATAAAATCTATATAAAATCCTTATAATTTTGAATATTTTTACAAAAATATCGCCAAACATTTATAGTTGGCATATGGAGGATTAGCAAGATTCACCAAGGTTTCTACATTTTAAAACAAATTTCTATCCTTAAAATCATCCCTGACCAGAGTTTTTCTCCTTAAAGAAAAGAACACTTTTGCTGTGATTAATTGAATGTTATGCATATAGGAATAACCCCCTCATACGTAACATTTTCCATCATTTATTACCTAAATCCAAAATCATATTTTCCCTTAAACCGCTCCACTTCCCATGTTTCATAATCATTCTGATATACATTCCTTGATCTAATGTTCACCTAGTCTACGAAACTAGACTATCTAAGTTCTTAATCTAATGGAAACAATTTTCCCCATGGAGTCGCCAGTTTGTTGACGCTTAAAATTGCAACAATGAATACTGATTTCAAATGACTTCCAATATCTACTATTTACTATAATAATAATAAGATACTAGTATGTGGGACCCCCTTGTAGACTAGTGGCGCTATGGTGGATATGCTGCACTCATATCTTGTTGCTATTGTGATGGTAATAACACATTCTTCTACAATTGATGATTCAAATTATGGGTTAAAATGTTTTGGTGATATAAGTTGATGGTTGATTATTTCATGGAACTTTATTGTTTTGATGTCCATTCATAAATTATATTAAGGATGCCTTATGGATAAATGGACCATTATCAGTTTGGTTTGACATTTCAATTAAACATGGTTAATTGTTTTACTCATGAACCTGGAAATGGATGATATGGGAGATTTTTCAAATTAAAGGACTATATACAAGCCCTAAGGTTATGTGTAATTGTGACAAAAGAAGGGTGAATAAACCCTTGCTTCTAGACTTATGAAATTTGTGTGAGGCATATGTGGTAATGTTATAACACATGATTAATTTAAAAAAAAAAGTTTATGACAATACTTTGGGTGACACACTATGTAAATGGATATAGCAATGGGATATTTGATTGAATTAATGGTTAATGTTATGGTGGATTGGATGGATTGTATGTTGAATTGAATGAGGATGGGGAAGGAAGCGACGTGCATTTATTGCATGTCACTCAAACAACCCTTGAGACCCGTCACCCTAGCCATACTTGCATTTTTTTTTTCTTCTCTGGTGGTTGTTGATGATCCGTGATTTTTGGTTGTGAAGAAAGATACAGGATAATTCTCTCCCTCGAGAAAGATTTTCAAGGTATGGTTTCTTATTTTCCATCCATGATGTTTCCTCTGTGTTATGAATCAATTTTTGGCTCAGAATGGCTTGAGGTTTGTGTTTTTATTAAGTTTTCTTTGGACCGTGTATGAGTGTTGTGCTTATGGTTTCTTTTGGTGAATATTATGATGGTCGACATTTCAGAAAAGAGAAATGGATATACTTTGTTGTGTGTAATCTATACATGAGTTTAATGGATATAGAGAAAGAGGCATGCTCGGTCGGCTTGAGTTTTTGGGTCTGACCCTCTGTGGAAATTTATTTATTTTGGCAAGTTCTGAGCTTTGCGCATTGGTATTGCAACCAGTCTTGGTGTTAAGTTATGCCACTCCTTTTCATCTCTGTGGTTGATATGTTCGTTTCTCGGGGTTGCAATGTGAGTTGTTAAGAGTTGGAGTGTTTCTTTCCATTTCTTGGCCGAGCCCCGAAATGTTATGTATTATGGCGTTTCCCTCATTATCGTTGTCGCTTGGAATCTTTGCACAGTCGGGTTTAGTATCACCCAGAACTTTAATGCAATCTTTGTATGTGATTTTTTTGGCCATGGGTTGTGCTTGGGCATTCTCTTCACAATGATTTTAAGAGTTTGTTTCCTCTCATTCTCTATTGAGGGTGGTTGATTGTCATGTTTTAGTAACCGTAATTGTTAAGAATATTGTTAGAGGTTATGTGTCTGTGGTGAATTTGAAAATGACATGAGATGTTTGTGTCTTCAAATACTATCCCTTGATTGAGCCATCTGTTGTTACTTCTCTGTGATAAATTTTTAAAAAGCATGGGTTGTCTGCGTCCCTAAGGACTTATTCATTTGGTCGAGCTATTTATTCTTACTTCCATTTTATTTATTCAACCATAATATATATCTTGATATCATTGCAAATCCAGTTGAAGGTTAAGAGGACTGTGTGTTTGTTTGGTCGATTGGGAACGATTTGGCTTTGTCTCTCATTGGGAATTTTTTAAAAGAAGTCTGTACATGTTAAATTTATGAGAAGCTTAGACTCAAAGTTTCACATTATTGGTTGAATGATAGTTAGAATCAATACTTATGTTGATTTTATTGGATGAACACCTGTGTGTGATTGAATTGGGGCCCGACTATGAGTTTTAATGCCCATTTGAGTATGTCGAACAATGTTTGGAAAATCGACAGAGGGTGGTTAATACTGGGCCTATTCTTATTTGAGTTTAAGGAATAAATATTGGATGTGTATGGTTGGAATCACTGTGCATATTTATATTTGATTTTAAAAGGAAAATGATTTAGCATTGAAATATGAATGTTTGTGGCTCAACGGATTATTATGTTATCATAAAATGGTACTGCGGTTATCATGTCTGCTATATAGATATTGTATAGATGCAAGGGATACTGTAATTGAGTAATTTTAGGAATACAAATTGTTTTATGAAGTCAACGAGAATTATGTAAAGAATTGACAATTAAATGGTTTTGGTTTTAAAAGTGAATGCTTATTGGATTATGGGTTCTAAATATAGTTATGGTTGTTGGTTGATTTGATTTATTTTTATGAAAAATATCCATATTTTATTCCCTCTCATTATATAACCTTTTCTCTCAATATACCCTCCTCATCACCCCATTATCATTTTGGCATCCCTGTTCAGTAAAATAAATTAAAAACTCTGTATAACAGTGAAAAAGAATATGACACAGTGATGGTTGGCAACTGATATTTTTGGTATTTGATTGCATAGTTAAATTATTTAATGAATTGTTGAGAAGTACTCATGTATTTTCCCACTCTCATTATATCACTTTTTTCGCTCATTACACTCCCTCCAAATGTCCCATGAACCCTATTCACCCCCATGCTCACTTGGAAATTATTAAACGATTTCTTATGGATGGATTTGCATGGGTGTTGTGTCAATTTCTGAGACAATTATTATTTCATGCAAGAAGAATGTCATGTATGGTCTGTTAAGGGATAGTTACTGATGAATTGCTGCATACAGGATGAGTTTCTTCAGTAGGGGCAGCCATGGAATAAATAATAGAGGAATAGGTAACTAGAATAGAGGGCTTAGAAGGCCTAGATTCTCTATTCATTTTGATGCTGACCCTCAGGAGTTGAACCAACCGTTTCAAGCTGGTTTCTTCAACTAGATCTGGAAAGGGATAATACAACCCTGACTAGAGAGTCCTCCCTTCCAACCATAAAATATCCCTGGTATTCATGTGCCTCCTCATGTGTCCTTGCAACCAGAAGTTCCTACAAATGATGGATGTCAAGAGATTGTCAATCTGATAGTCTCTCACCATCATGGTTGGCCCAATTTTTCATTACCTCCTCCACCACCTGTAAATCCTGATGTTCAAATTGTTCCTGTGCATTCACCTATTCAATCCTCTCATACTAGTAAAAGTCTTAAAATCGATTTCCCCCATGTGAAAGATAAAGAAAAAGATGCTTCCTCCCCTTCCTCTCCTTCAAATGACTCTTCAAAATCAATGTTCTCTCGTATGCATTTGAAGGATGATTGTTCCCATGTTATTAGTTAGACACAAACTCAAGGTTCAAATCAACCTAAGGCTATTTCCGGGATAGCAGTGATAAAATAAATATTGCCTCTTAGAGTGACAAGTATGGATTTTAATTTATGTGTTTTTATGATTAAGTTGTTGAAGATAGTGTTTTGCAGAAAGTTTTGGACAACAAGCTATTTATTGGGATTATGTGGATAATTACATATTTTTGGATATAATTTGAATTATTTCTGATATTTAAATATTCAAAGTTTGAAGGTATTTAAGGGAGTTACAAGGTGGCATGTGTTTAAATGATTATCCAATTGTGTTTTATTTTATAATTTGAAAATAATAAAAGAAGGGAGTTACAAGGGTCCCACCTACCTAGTTGTTATTAAATAAAGACCCTTAACTATTATTATTATTATTATTATTATTTCTACTAAACTAAATTAGTTAATTTAAACTAACTTAACTAAAGAAAGTAGTTGAACTACTTCAACTTATTTGGAAGGCATACAAGCTAAATGAGAAGAAGGAACAAAGGGAGAGTAGAAGGAGAAAACAATACTAAGGTTTTCTCTTTTGTTTTCATGAGATAGTTTCAGTTTTCATTCATTCTTGAGTTCATTCAAAGCCTAATTCTCTTTTTGAAAACATGGTCCTATTGTAGACAACAAGGTTCAGAACTGAACCAAATCATTCAGATGCTTGTTTTAAAGGTGTTTATCTATCTTTGATAGTCTGTGTTTACTTGTCTGTTTATGGATTAAGTTTCATAGCTGATAAAGGATATCGTGTAGAGTCAAATTGGTAGCAGTCTGTGGCAAGATGATCCATATTATAAAGTTCAATTTTTACTTCTTGTCAGATTCCTTTTGTATGTTTTTCATCGGGGATCTCTAAATTAGACTTTGGTCCATGCCCTCATAGGGATTTTGTAAAGAGAAAGATACTTTTGATTTCTTGGAATGAAATAAAGAAGATTACTATTCTCTCTCATTTGTGTGTATATGTGACTTGGTTACTTTTGATTTTTGATCTCCACATTTTATTTCTGTAAACTGTATATTTTTCAGAAACTTATATAAATTTTTTATGTTATTTTGCAACACTCTTTTCATAAAAAAAATCAGCCTAAACCCTTGTAATCAATACTTTTGGATTGGGGAAGTATTTTTGAGGCTATAAAACATAGGGTGATATTCCCAAATATCTTGTCTTATCCAGGAAAGATTCAAAAATACTTGAGTAAGATAATTCATATCATTTCCTCAACATTGACGACTGGGAAAGACATTTAAATTTTCTCAATTGATCAAGTTAGGAAGAAAATAAGATGAGTTTGACTCTAAAACTTAGTAAGCAAGGATTTTTTGATTTTCTAGAGCCA
Source organism: Picea mariana (assembly GCA_032191745.1). Lineage (NCBI taxonomy): Eukaryota > Viridiplantae > Streptophyta > Pinopsida > Pinales > Pinaceae > Picea > Picea mariana. The sequence goes on along the minus strand of JASDQU010504966.1, from coordinate 85,747 downwards.
AGAACTTAGAGAGAAAGACTCAAAGGGGGGGCCAATTTATTCACGTATAATAATTAGGATTAGAATTGAAGTAAATAAATTATGAGGGTTTTATTGCTCGCACAACAATTGGAGACACATTGGATGAAAACATGAATCTCTGCATCATATTTCATCGAGACAAAATAAATTCCAAAATTTAATAATTTCACTTCAAGCACTATCGAAACAAGTCTTAGTAGGTCCCATTGAACTTGAAGTTTGTAACAGGATGAGTAAACATTTATAATTGGCTAGAATAGGTTCCTGGTAACACTATAGAGTATGTTAAATATATATTCATTTTTTTCATCTCAGCCATCCCAAGAGGCAGGTGCAGTATATCAAGACAGTTGTGCACCAATAATACTGAAAGTATAGGTCAGTTGTTACATATATCCGATGTTGCTCCACTACCAAAAAGAGTCCATATCCCCAGCAAAGTTACCTTGACATCATAAGTCTTGATCCATTTCCAAAAAGTATCCATATCCCTGACGAAGATACTTGCATGTCTTGCATGATCGGAACTGATTTTCCCAAGCCTTTACCTTTCAACATGCTTTTTTCTTAGTTTTATTTTAGAGGAAGGCGGATGGGGGATTTCAGTTTCCATTTAAAGTCATGTGGGGTGACACCTATTTGTGATATGTGCTTGGAGATACCTATTTATAGACGAGACACCTTCATGTCCACAATGCTCTTAAAGACTCCATATGCTTCTCAAAACTAGCATTAGCCATTTATTTCATAGTTTATATTCATTTATCCCTTTGAGTGTGAGAATTTACCTATTTTGACCAATATGAAAGGCTTGGAAGCCCATTAATTACATCAATCATGTTCCTCTATAGATTCCAAGCCTTGATTACTAAATTGAGGTGAGGATAGGGGCACATAAAATAATGCATTTTCTCAATATTTGAAGCAGGTTTTCATAACTGTGAGTCACTGTATGCCACATTTGCAGTGAGAATAGGTGTTAGAGAAAAATGATTATTTATGAGGACAATAAAGGGTTTTGTGAGAGAGAAATATTAATGAAAAACCTAAAGCATAAAAATGAACAAGAGAAAATCAAGAAATTTAAGCAATCCAGAAAAGTAGGAAATGGAAAGGGGTGGGGGGTGAACAACTCCCCATTATTTATGTACCAGAAATAAATCCGAAGACTTCTAGATGAAGTGTATTTTGATTATTTGGTCATTTATAGGAAGGATTTCTACTTTTCCTTCTAGGTTCTGCAATCTATATGTTCCTAGGCCAATCTTTTCTTTAACTAGGAAGGGGCCAAGCCACATTTGTTGGAATTTGGAATGTTTTCCTTTATCTTAGTGTGGTTTATCCCACTTTAGAGATAAATCAGCAATCTAAAAATCCTTCTCAGCAATATATTTCATTTCAAACCATCATTTTATGACCTGTTTATGAGCAACACTTGTTTTTTGGATTTTCCCCTTTGCTCCTCTATTTTAACTGGGGTGTCTACTCTTCTATGGATGATTCAAAAAAATTTCCCATGCAATTGCTAGAAGAGTTGGAGAGAGGGAAATAAAGTATTGAGAGGAAGGATGGATTCTTTTCCATAAATGAGGAAGTAAGGATATGTATTTATGGAGGCTTTTGGGGTCACTCTATCTACCCACAAAGCATTTGGTAAAGCATTGTGCCAATTTATCTATTGATCAAATATGGTTCACTTCAGGATATGGATCGAGTTTTTATTGGTAGACTTAGCTAGGACATTTCCATGAGGGTAATAATTAGTTGCATATCTCAAAATTATTCCCTTATATAAACAAACTCAGTCAATTTCAAAGAGGAAAAATATGTAGCATTGTCAAAAGAAAGAGTGGTTGGTATGCCAAACCTAGTGATGATGTGTTGTTATAGGAAATTGATTACCACTTCTTCATTTACCTTTGTTAATGGTATTTCTTCCATCCATCACATGAAGTAATTAGTAGCTGTCAGGATGTACTTGTGATATCTTGATGAATGGGGGTTAATTTATATGATGATGTCTAATAGCCATTGTTCAAATGGTTCTTTGATAGATGTAGGTTGGAGAGGGAAAACAACCATTTTCTCTCTCCCAACACATTTCTGGTAGGATTTACAACTCATGGCATAAGCATGTGCATCTTTGAATACCATCGACCAATGGTATCTTGCACTCATAATTTTGTGGGTTGTAGTTTCTCCAACGAAGTGTTCTCTAGTTGGTCCATCATGCAATTCTTTGAGGATTTTGTCTGCATGTTGTTTCTCCAAGAATTTGAGGAGATCATTGTCATAATTTGTTTGGAAAAGGACATTTTTGACCAATTGATAGTGTGTGGATTTGAGCCATAGATCCCTTTTCTATTTGGAATTCATATGGTTTGGAGTGGTGTCATGATACAAATATTACTTGAGTTAATTGTACTAAGAATATTCCAATGCCGATACATAAGAGGATTGTTGCATGTAGAGTGACAATTCTTCTTCCTATCCATATTCTTCTTGATTATCATAGTCTAGGGATTCGGTTGCCAATTTGTATAGGCATTGGCCTTTCACAATATTGGTGATCTAGATTTATGAAGGGACGAGATAAAACATAGAAATATGACATAAACACATAGATACAATAATACTCAATTATATTAATGAACAAAATATGTAGGAACTATAAAAATACAAAGTGAACTGAACTCACTAGAATGGTGGTAGATTATCTTTGAGAAGAGATGCGACGATTACACACATTTTCAAGAAGATGATTACAATGAGGTAGAAAAGGAATTTTAACATAAATCATCAATGAGAAAACCCTAAACATCCAAAACCCTAACCCTAAAAGATGAAACTCCAAAAGGTTTGTGGGGCCCAATGTGGTTAGTTGATACGTCAACTTCCCAGGGGCGTTACTTTTACATACAATCTCTATTTGGGGTGCTCGATAGTCTGTTGAAAAGGTCTAGTCAAGGATTAAACATTCCAAATGGTAAAGTACATGACTTTGACTATTGATGGGGTGATTCTAGGCCAACAAAAACATCGTTTAGAGCCCCAAAATGACCATGGAAGTTCAGGACCTGAAAAAACTGTAGAAAAACTGCCAAAATGGAAATCGTATTTTGAGCTAGTGGAATAGGTGGGTGGCCACCGATGTCCACCAGGAACATTACTCCTAACTTAGGAAGCAATGGTATCCATTGCATTTATTTCCCCCATCAAATGGGGAAAATTTTGTTGAAATTGACGCTTGTTGAGTCACTTGCCTTGGTGCAGTAGTTTCCCTACATTGACAACCCAATAGAATTGGATCTTCTGTTGGTGGGTGCCATTAACCTATGTGTCCATGAATCGATAAATGGTTTTCTATTCCATGTAGTCAAGGTTGATCTCTGTAGGTGTTATATACTTTTCCACTTTCGACGTGTCCAACAGTGGTGGAAAATATGGCTAAAGGAGGTCCACATTGAATACTAGGTGGAAGCCAAGGAAGGGGGGAATAGTTAATTCAAAATAATTGTCACCCACAACCTTGGTGATGGTATAAGGGACATATCGAAGTGGATGTAGCTTCTAATGGGGTCTTATAAGGCATTCTTTCTGCAAATGCAACCAAACTTTGTATCGCACCTGGAACTTGTGTGGAACTTAGTGTTGATCATGGTGCTTCTTGTACTTATCATTGACTTTTTGTAAAATATCATGGTCTTGTTAATGTATGTGATTGATCCATTCAATGAATTTTGTGGATTTTTTAGCCTCAAATTGAGCATGGGAATATTTTTCCTATGTGTATGGAAGGGGAAATGTTACATCAATGGGGCCCAATGGTTGAAATCCCAGGCCCACCTGAAAAGGGTTGTTGTTGATCAAGCTATAGAGGGATTTGTTGTAGTTGTGTTGAACATAAGGATGGATCTCATCCCATGTGTGTTGATTATTATATTTGTACATGTGTAAGGTATCCATGATCATCATATTGATGACCTTTGTTTGTCCATCAGTTTGGGGGTGGAAGGTAGTGTATTTAGTGAGCTTGGTGTCCAAAAATTACTAGAGGCTTGACCATAATGTACTCAAGAAACTGTTGTTCTGATCTGATATAATGGTCTGTAGTAGTACAAAGTGTACCCACACTTTCTCAAAGAAGATATTAGTAGTGGCCTCAATTTTGATACTCTTCTTTCATGCTATCAAAATGGCCATCTTAGAGAATCAATCAACAACCACGAATGCACAATCATAGCCATGCTTGGTTGAGGGGATAACTGACATGTAGTACATCGAGATATATTCCAAGGCTTGTCGAAAGTAGGCAGAGGGGTGTACAATACTTGTTTTTTAATGGTTGGCTTGGTGATGGAGTAGGCAGTGTAGGATATGATATACTTACTGAGATCCTGTCGAATATTCGACCAATAGAAATACTTTTGTAGTAATACCACTGTCTTCTTCACACCAAAGTGTCCTGCCACTCGACTATAATGGGATTCCCAAATTAGCTCCACACACTTGATTGAAGGAACACATACATGATCAAGATGGCATAATAGTCCATCTTGAATGTGAAAGTTGACAACAAACATGCATGTTCCCAACATCGGGTAGGTTGTAGTGAAGTCATGATCACTGTCATAGAGTTGGGGCCACTTGGAGGTTTCATTCCTACAATATTTGAGCACCATGGTTAGTGCTACAACTGGAGGTCAACTGAGGTAGTCAATAACGCGATTGGTGCTCCCTTTTTAATATTTAATGTTGAGGTGAAACTAATAAAAGTATGTGGACCACTTTTGATTGTAATCATTCTGCAATTTTCCTTGTGTATGCATGAACTATAGAGGATTGTGATCCATATGGATGACTATTTTCTTCTCTAGAATGTAATTCTTCCATTGGTGGCATTATTGTACAATGGAATACATCTCTTTCTTATAGGTGGGGTTCTTACACGTCAAAATTACTCACTTCGATAATGTCACATTCTCATTGTCGCAAGTGTCACTTTTGTCACAAGTTTCGTAAATGTCACCTTTTCATTTTGCATATGTCGCATTGCGAACGACACCATGAAAACACTTGATACATCCTCTAGAACATGTTGGAAGGAGAAACCACATCATTTGAAAAACTAAACAAAATGTTTTTCCTTGAGAATTGGTCATCTTAACGAACTTTTGGAAGATCAACGCTCCCCTACTCATATGAAGGGAGTGCTAGCACTCTCTGTCCATCTAGCAGGGAGCGTTGCAACACTCTGTTTCCTATTCTAAGGGATCGTTGATTGGTTGAGAGAATCATCGGAAGAAATCCCCCTTATCTCTAAAGGAAAATAGATATGATTCGAGTTGGTTTGGCTCGAATCCAAGCTTTAGGATGCATCTAAGGGAGATTCCACAATTGATGGAGTCATATCCTCAACTTATTCCAAGTATAACTAAGGTGGTTGTCGGTTGAGCCTCTCAAAGACTATAAAAGGAGGAATTCTCATGGTGAAGGGGAGGAGACTAATCATAAAAAAGTATTGTCATTTTGATCGTGGATCTTTCGAGAAAGGGGATGGACAAGGAGGACTTGGAGAGGTTGTTGCAACTACATCTACAGATTTTAAGTACCTTTTAATGTTCTCTTTAATATATGCTTGGCATATTTCCTTCAAGTTGTTAAGACCTAATATTGGCTCATTACCCCTTAATTGGGGCATATTATATTAGTAATGTTGTTTTATTTATGTCGTCTTTAGGCCATTAGTTGTAATTATACCTCCTAGTCTCCTATATATACCAAGGAGACATTTTCATTTTGAATCATCTTGTACTTGAACATTTAAGTGGGGTAAAAGGAGATTTCCCCCTCTACGAGGCTTATTATCTAAAATTGTATCTTTTTCAAGGCGTTGAGTACTTTTTCTGATGTTTTTCTATGCTATATTGGTATTTGGTTCTTAACATATGGTATCAGAGCTCAAGGTCTTGGGGTTTCGCTGCTACATCTGAGACACCTTGGAATTTTGGCTATAAATTTGTTTCTACAACGTTTCAGAAGAAATGTATTGGAGAATATTTAATAGATGGATCAAAGTACGTTGGGTTCAAAATTCATCTCTTGAGGCCTTATAATTTCTGAGATACAACCCGTACATGATAGGGTTTTGGAATCATCCTAAAATGAGTCATTGCATAATTTTCGCTATAAAAAATTTTCCATAATGTTTCAGACCCTGAAATTTGGAGGAAATTTAAAGAAATTAGTAAGGTATCTGTGGTAAAAAGTTTAGCTTCTGGGTCATCTTAAATTTGTAGATACACCCTATGTAAGATAGGGTATCTGACTAGTCCTATTGACTAGTCTCAAGAAGGTGTTCCAGGTAAAACAATCATAACTTCTTCCTAGAGTATCTAAAATGAGTGGGACTGGATTCATTGGATTGTGGAAAGTATGTAGTATTTATTTTGTGAGTTTCAGAATTTTATATCAATTATTTTGTGTGGGGAACACTATACAAGTGAGATCTCTTGGAAAGGAAAAAAATCGACAAGTTGTGGGGAACAATGACGAAAAAGTGTGGACTCATTCAAAGGTTGCAGCAGGATTCCAGTGCATCAGATACATTTACATGGAAAAATGATTCACTATGGTACAAAGATCACTTATATTTATGTAAGAACTCCCAACTCAAACAAAAGGTACTATTGGAATTGCACACCTCTCCAGTAGGAGGGCACTCGCGATTTTTGAAAACCTACCATAGAGTCAAGAAGGATTTTTTTCGGGATGGCCTTAAAACTAATGTTCAAAGGTTTGTGGTAGAATGTTTGGTGTGCCAACAAAATAAGGTGGAAACAATTAAGACCCCTGGTCTTTTACAACCATTATCCATCCCAAGTCAGCATTGGGAGGAGGTTTCCATGGATTTCATCACAGGGTTACCAAAGTCTGAAGGAAAGAGTGTCATCATGGTGATTGTTGATAGACTGACCAAGTACGCACACTTTTGTGCACTCTCTCATCCCTTCAAAGCTAGTACAGTTTCCATCGCATTCATGGAGACAGTTCAAAAGCTACATGGCAGCCCAAAGATTATTGTAAGTGACAGAGATCCCATCTTCACTGGACATTTTTTGACAGAATTATTTTCTTGTTTGGATACTCAATTGGCTCATAGCTCATCCTATCATCCTCAATCTGATGTAAAAACTGAGATAGTGAAAAAATGTTTGGAAGGCTACCTTCGTTGCTTTGTCTCTGATAAACAAACACAATGGTTCAAATGGTTACCCTTGGCAGAATGATGGTATAACACTTCCTTTCATACTGCAACAAAAATGACACCATTTATGGCACTTTATGGATACCACCCTCCTTCCATCACTTCTTCTCTAAAATAAAAATCTAAGGTTCAAGCAGTGGAAGATCACATCGAGAATCA
>JASDQU010504966.1:50822-78200 GCA_032191745.1 Picea mariana | reverse complement strand
GGTGTTTTTAAGACTACAACCATACAAACAGATGTCCCTCAAGAAAGCCAATAAGGATAATAAATTATCACCAAAGTACTATGGCCCTTATAAGGTGTTGCAAAAGATTGGTACTATGGCATACACATTAGAGCTTCCTGCATCTTCACGAGTACACCCAGTTTTCCATGTTTCATGCTTAAAGAAGGTTATAGGTGACAAGATCCCGGTTCAAACTATATTTCCAAAACTTGACAAGGAAGGAAAAATCATATTGGAACCTGAAGCCATCACTGACACAAGAATTCTCTAGTTGAGGAATAGATCCATTTCAGAGTATCTCATTAAATGGAGGAAACTACCGGCTGAAGATTCCACTTGGGAAGATGAGTCTTTTATACAGAAGCATCCATAGTTACTAAATCATTGCGGACAACACTTGTCTCAAGGGGAGGGGCATGTTAAGCCCTAATATTGGCTCATTAACCCTTAATTGGGGCATATTATATTAGTAATGTTATTTTATTTATGTCGGCTTTAGGCCATTAGTTGTAATTATACCTCCTAGTCTCCTATAAACCAAGGAGACATTTTCATTTTGAATCATCTTGTACTTGAACATTTAAGTGGGGTAAAAGGAGGTTTCCCCCTTGAAGAGTCTTATTATCTGAAATTGTATCTTTTTCAAGGCGTTGAGTACTTTTTCTGAGGTTTTTCTATGCTATATTGGTATTTGGTTCTTAACACAAGTTTGTGTATTGTTGCATATACTTGTCTATTATGGATAAATTTAGTTTAAAATAATCTTGATAGAGTAGGAAGTCTATGTTTTATTCACTGTCCATTGGATTGCAGACATCAATAAGGAGCTTGGAGATCAAGTTCAGCCCGAATTAAGCGAGGACAAGATTAACAAAAGGGCACATCATACTTTCTGCCTTTTTTTCCTTTGACTAGTTTAACTACATTTAAAGGGATGTTAGTGTCCATTTTCATCTTTCTGTCTTGGTAGTAGGGGTCTAGAATCCAAGAGGATATTCACCTATCCACAGGGGAATTTTCCTATAACAAGGGTACTTATGGACAACATTTGAGAGTATATCACTATAATATGCCACTAGATGACAGTGTTGAGTGAGAATGACACCAAAAAAATAGTTTGAATCATCTTTCTCAATCTCAAAAGGTTGTTGCATATCAAGTAAGGCGAGCACTATTTCTGAGCATAGGTGATGTTTTAGATAGCCAAATGATTTTTTTTTGTGACCTAGACCACAAAAATTGGGATTTGAAGCCACTCTTGGTCACTTGGTTCAGGGGCGATGCAATATGAGAGAAACCCAACACAAATTTGTGGCATAAGTTTGCAAGGCCTAAGAATATTTGAAGATCTATTAGTGTTTTTGGGGCTGACAAGTAATGGATGACTTGGATCTTGGTTGGATCTACATGCACACTAGGATCACCTACAATGTATATAGGACCATTTTCATGCCGAAGGATAATTTCTCTAAGTTATCATATAGCTTTTGTTGTTGTAGGGTCTGTAAGACCTGTTGAATGTGCAACAAGTGTTCTTCTCAACTCTTTCTGAAGACGAGGATGTCATCCAGATATACAACCAAAAAGGAGTTGGTGAAAGAATGCAAGATGTCATCCATCAACCTCATGAATTTTTTTGGGGCATTCATCAAGCCAAAGGGCATGAACAACCACTCGAAAATATCTTCTTTAGAATTGAAAGAAATATTCCATACATTAGTTGATTCTATTGGTACTTGGTGATATCCAAACTTCCGATCAATATTACTAAAGTACTTGGCTCCCTTAAGTTGGTCAAGAAGGTCGTCAATTTGCATAATTGGGTACCGGTTCTGGACTGTGATTTTTCAGATCTCTGTAATCAATACAAAGTCACTAGGTACCGACTTTCTTCTACACAAGCATAATTGGGCTTCCGCAGGGTGAGGAGCTTGGTCGAATGTTCCCTTTTTGGAGTAGCTTTTGAATATGGAAATTGTTTTCCTTATTTTCTAGGAGATATAATTGATATTCTATCCCATTACGTAAAGTCACACTAAGGGTTAGATCGATTGAATGCTTGACATAACAGTGTAGAGGCACCCATGTAGGTAAGGTGAATATGTCTCAATATTATTCCAAGACTTTGTCCACATTATTCCGCTACATAGAGAATCCCTGTGCTGAGGAAATATATGTTTTTGCAACCTTCCAATCACTTTGAGAGTGAATCATGAAGAGGACAAATTTCCTAGTCTGGGAGATGACCTTCCTACACTACTTAGCTGAGACCAAAGAAATTGCAGTAGGTGGATCTACCTTTGGTGTCCTATACAATTGTCTACCCAAAATAACAATGACACTATGAGGTCTAGATTCATAAACAACATGATGTTTCCACATATATATCTATCCTAAAATAACATAACAAACTTCAAGTGGGGAAACATCACACAATACCTCATCCTTGAAGGGCTTGATGCCAAATGAGATACTGTTGGTTGACATGAAGATCTCATCCTTGGTTGAGCCACACAATGTTGTATGGCTATGAATGTGGTGTTGTCGACAATTCCAAATGATTGAAAACCTCTACTGAGATTAGGTTCTTTTGTCTTCTGCTATCAACAATGAAATTCATTGGAGCACCCTTCACCCACATCTTTGAGTGAAAAAGGTGCTCACCTTCCTCTGGCTCTTCTGTTTTGTTTGGCTGGAACTTGGTGGAAATGACTATGGTAGTGGGTTCTACATAAATGATCCACTTCCCATTGTCTATATCTAAATCATATTCAGAGCCTGGATCTGACTCTGAGGATTTCATCTCGACCACCAATGGCTTTTTCAAGAAACATTCATTAGTGTTGTAGTGGGGGATTTTGTGGAACTTGCACCACTTCCAATGTATTTCTCCATGTTCCCATTACCCTTATTTGCTTGTGGATTAAGATGGTTTTCCTAAGGTTTTCCATCCTTTATTTTTCCTTTTTTATATAGGCTAGCAACACATTTTCCCTTCTTCTGTTGTGATGCATTTGTAGATCCAAAATCCTGCTTATTCCTCTGCTTAAAATTTTTCTCAATTTTGACAACATATTGATAAGTGTCTCCCATTATCGAGATTTAGAGAAACTCCATTTTTGTTTGGATGTAAATATGTATAACCCCATAGTATTTTAGAACCAGATTCTACTCGAGTCTTTGATACCCATCTTTTTTCACAAGGCATGGAAGGTATTCATGAACTTCAACACTATTTGGTCCCTGTCCTAATGTAGTGTGGTCCATATCATGTACTAGTTGTCATAGTTTCCAACAGAGTAATATTGTTCCTTAATGAGATCTGTAAAAGAGTGCCAAGTGGATTCAACCTCAAACATTCCAGAATCCTCTATGGAATTTTGCACACTATAAGTCTCCCACCAATTTTTGACATGGTGGACCACCTTAAAGAGTGAAGAGGTGATATTTTCATTATTGGAGAAATTGTGGATAGATAAATAACCTTCTAGAATATTTAACCATTTTTCCAAAGCATCCACATTTATTTGAGTTTTAAATACATGAATATCAAAACTAACGTGTACCTTGAAAGGGGTGACACCTCCTAAGTGGCTTCTTGACGAAGATACATATGTCGTTGTCGACAATCCTAGAAGGATTTGGGGAATTTTTTCCATCATCTTGTCCCTTTGTTTCATGAGGGATTCCTAGATAAACAATTGAGTAGGATCTCTTGCTGCCTCTACTCTCTTTTCTTTCACCATGGGAGGATTTCAAGGTCGGTAAGGATGGTCTTCCATAGGCTCAAGTAGTTCGAGTCCCAACTCCTTATACCCTAATTTTAGTGGGGACATGCACAAAGAAACATATAAAGAGCATATCACTCTTATGCCATTGATCCAGATTTACGAGGGAATGAGATAAAACAAAAAAATATGATAGAAACACAAAGATACAATAATACTCAATTTCTATTAATGAACAAAATATGTAGGAATTGTAAAAATGCAGAGTGAAATGAACTCGCTAGAATGGTGGTAGCTTATCTATGAGAAGAGATGTGATGACTACATGCATTCACAAGAAGATGATTACAATAAGTTCAAAAAGGAATTTTAACATAAAGAGTCAATGAGAAAACCTTAAACATCCAAAATCCTAACCCTATAAAATGAAATGCCAAAAGGTTTATGGGCCCCGATCTGGTTAGTTGATACATCAACTTCCTGGGGGGATTAATTTTGCATATGATCTCCATTTGGGGTGTTCGGTATCCCACGATAAAGGTATATCCAAGGAGTACAAATTACGAATGACCCTATACACACATTTGGCTATCTATTGGGAGTTTCTAGGCCAAAAAAACATTATTTAGAGCCTTAAAATGACCCTAGAAGTTTAAGACTTGAAAAATTGTAGAAAAATTACCAAGATGGAAATTATATTTTGAGCTAGTGGAATAGGTGGGTGGCCATCGATGTCCACCTAGATAAATTGGTATTTTTAAATTCAATATCATACTCTTGTATGGTTTTCATCCAATTTCATCGGTGTTCTCCCAACTCTTTTTGAATAAACAATGATCTCATGACTTGGTGAGGGACAATAATTTTGGTGTGGTTCATTATAAACATGTAGGGCCTAAATTGTTTAATGGATTTTTGGATAGAAAATGATTTTTTCCAATGTTGGGTAATTCAGTTCAGCCCCTTGTATATCAGTGGTCATAAATGAAATAGGGCATTCATTCCCTTGATTATATTTCTGAGTGAGCACTGTCGCAAGGGAATGATTGGAAGCAAAAATATATAGCAATAAATCTCTAGAAAAATCGACACTTTGCAATTTAGGAGATGATGCTATGAAATACTTGACTTTCTCAAATGCTTCATTTTCTATAGATGTCCAATTGAATTGCACATCCATTTTTATCATTTGCTGGAGGGGCTTGACTATCTCTACAAAATTAGACACAAATATTCTTACAAAATTGATCTTTCCAAAGAATGATTGCATTGATTTCTTGTTGTTGGGAAAAGGAATATACATGATGGATTTTGTTCTTTATGGATCAAATAAAATTCTATGTTCATAGATAATGTTCCCAAGTATTTTACCTTCTGAAAAAACAAATATGCTCTTCTTGGGGTTTAAATATATACCATATTTTCTGCATCTTTTGAATATTTTCTTCAGATGATGTGGGTGGTATGATATTTTATTGGAATATACTGTCACATCATCAAGATATACCACTATTCTTTGAGTGATAAAAACTTTGAAATAAATATCCATGGCCCATTGAAATGTTTCCCCCGAGTTGATCAGGCCAAACAACATTCTACGATACATGAAATTTGTTGAAATATTAGTTGTTGAAAGATTGGTTTTCATTGAATTGTTGAAAGATTGGTTGTCATTGAATTGTTGAAAGATTGATTGTCATTGATTTCAACCCTTGAATAGGAATTTAACAAGTTTCATGTCATTTGCATGTCATTAACAAGACATTATGAGTTGGCCCTAAATTAGGAAAAAGGTAAATTCTTGAAAAAAAAAAACTGATTTTAGAAAAATCTTGGATGAATCTAGAACTGACCAATAACTAAGAGATAACTAGAGTGACACTATTCATCAATTCACTTTTTTGATTACATTCATAAACAAAGAGATAATTGATAATTAAAAATGAAAAAAACCCCTGCAAAAACACTAAAACTCAAGATTAAGGCATCATATGAAGGAATTTGGCTCTCAAAAAGTGTCAAAATGGATTTTAATATGATAAATCAGATCGGCACGAAATTAAACTCTTCGAGACACAACTCCCTGTAAAATTTCATCCCAATCGGATAACCAAGTCAAAAGTTATGACTCTCGTAAATTCCTATAGTTTTTAACGAGATCCTCATTGGAAACACATATACAAAGAATATTCAATTGAATATTTTCATGTCAATATAGATTGACAGATCTAAGGTAGTGAGATGGAGGCATCAAAGTTCAATGAATGGATAAGTTTACAGGAGCCGAGTGTATGGAAGAAAAATTACTGCAACAGTGTCTCTGAGGTAATCCACGAGTTGCAGAAGGGAAAAGTGCATACATCCGTCAACATGCATTGTATAGGTCACAAATCTGTGAATAAGATAAGAAGAAGATAAAATATCTTAAACTTAGGTCATCTATAGGTTAAAGGTATGTCTTCCTGTGTATTTTAGAGTGTGTATTCTGAATAAATTGGGAACACATATGTCTTAGTGATTCATAAGCATTTGATTTGGAGAACTCTCTTATGGATCTTGGTATGAGGTATGTGTGGTTGTAGTTTTGATGAGATATACAAATCAGTAGAAAAAAAAAAAGTATCAGAAACAACAACAAAACCAAGTTATCAGTTACAACGACAGAGGTAGTGACAGATTGGTCTACATTTATATTTCAGGGTGGTTGGAAGAGGAAAGGAAAGGGTGTTGTAGCCTCCTTCCATTTGGAGCTGGTAAATTAGGGAGTTGGAGATTCTTTTAGGTTTCAGCCTGTAAATAGGGGGTTGGAGCCTCCTTCCAATTGTATCTGGAGAAATAGGAAGTTGGTGCTTCCAATAAATGTACTCCTTGATAAATAAGAAAATGATTCTGTGGTTTTTTCCCGCATTGGGTTTCCACGTAAAATTCTCGTGTAATGTGTTTATGTGATGTTTATGCATTGAATTACAGTTTTGATGATATGTTGAATGATAATGAGAAACTATTGAACATTACTGTAGGTTTTTTATTGTGATTAAAAGTACTAATTGTGCTCATACTAGTTCACCCCCCCTCTCAATATTCTAACAATTGGTATCAAAGAAATTCCTTCAAAAAGTAGTATAACCGCTAGAAGGAGATCATGAAATATGATAAGAATGGAGCACTAATGTTTGAAGGTCAAAACTATACATTCTGGAATAAAAGGATGAAAACCTTTTTACAAGAACAAGGATTTGATGTTTGACAATTAGTAGTAGATGGGTATACAATACTAGCCACTCCCCCAACTGACAGAGATAGAAAGAAACTTAACAAAAACAACTCAAAGGATAAAGGTACCATTATGAGAAGTTAACTTGATTCAGTATTTTTCAAAGTTATGCATTGTGATAGTGCAAAGGATCTTTGGGATAAACTCCAAAAGATTTATTAAGGATATTCCAAAGTTAAGGGAGCTAAGCTTCAAATATTCATAGCTAATTTTGAACAATTGAAGATGAAGGAAGATGAAGACATTGCAACCTACCTTCTGCAAGTTGATGAAATAGTTAACACTATTAAGGGATTTGGAGTAGAATTTTATGACTCAATGGTTGTTCAAAAGGTAATGAGGTCTCTTCCTATGATATTTGATCCTAAAATATCAGCCTTAGAAGAAAGAGAAGATATCGATACATTGAGCATGGAAAATCTACATGGAATATTTACAGCCTATGAAATGAGAACATAACAAGAGAACCTTGTCACGAAGGAAACAAATTTCAAGGCATCCAAGAATACAAAGAAGGAGAACAAGAAAAAGTCAAAACCAGGTTGCCGTTGTAGTGATGATTCGGACAAAGATGAAGATATGGATAATTTAGTAAGGAAATTAAAGAAAGGAACCAAAAAGTATAAATGTATGCTTCCATTGAAATGTTTTAATTGTGGTGGTATTGGTCATTTTTCTTCTAAATTTCCTCATAATAATAAATATGGTGATAAAGAATAAGTTTCTAAAAGGGAAAACAAATATCAAAAGGGAAACAAGAGAAGAAACAAAAGGAAATTATTCTAGAAAGGTTTCTAATCAAAGGAAGACAGTTCCTCATCAAGCGAGGATGAAAATGATAGTGACAATGATTTAGAAAGAGTAATATTCATGGAAGTAGAAGATGATTCTGAAGAAGAATGAGAAGTAAATCTCATAGTAGAGCTAATCAGTGCATTAGACAAAATTAGGAAATAAAGAAAGAAAAAAAAGTCATTCAAGGTAGAATTAAAAATGAAAGAGGGATCTCATAATTCCAACTCTGAATAAATAAAGTAGATGATCACGAGTCTAAAAATTAAAAGAGAAGAAGACATAAGAATTGAGGAAATACTTATAAGTTAGTTATAAGAAGAAGATAAAATGATTGGAAGCTTGGAAGAAAAATAGTCTCTTTAAGGAAATATCTTCAGAAGAAAGATATGCGGCATAAGAGCACCAAAATATTGGATCAAATCATGAGTAGTAAAAGACCATCCAATGACAGATCCAGACCAGAATACAATCAAGTATAGAATGAGAAAGGATCGAGCTCCAAGACAATGAAAAAGGAAGTGAAACAAATAAGCTATGCAATGATTGTTAGATATTCTGTCAAGAAGGAAGAATGCAAGCCCCCAAAGAAGAATATTCCATAAATAAAGAAGACTCAAGAAGACAAATTCAGAAGGAGTGCATTGCAAAGAAGATCATCTACTCCCAAGTATCAAAGATTATTTTATGGCCATTGTTTTACTTGTGCTAATTTTGGGCATAAAGATGTAAACTGCAGAGCCTATGCCAAAAAAATAAGAAACTATGTAGGTTACTTAAATAATAGTTATCCCAAAAGAGCTTATGAAGCATAAAAAATAAACCAAAATAGTTTTGAATCATTGAGAAATGAAGTAGAGTGCTACAAGTGCAACAATTTTGGAAACTTAGCGAAGACTTGTAGATTGACTATTCCACCTAGGGAACCAAAGTAGAACATTAATAGTAATATATCATAACCACAAGAGATATGGAAAAGAAAGAAGAATCAATGCTATCTTTCTCTACAATCCCAACATAAAAAAAGTGATTAGTATGTTGACAATGGTTTTTCAAAGCATATGAAAGGCGACAAGAAAAGTTTTCTAACTTTGAAGATAGAAAGAGATGGATCAGTTTCATTTGGAAATAATCATTCAACTAAAATTATAGCTAGAGGCACAATTAAGATTGGAAGAAAAAATGCCATGGAAGAAAATGTTCTACTGGTTGAAGTTATGAAACACAATCTACTGAGTGTAAGTCAAATGTGCGATCAACGACACACACTTTAGTTCGACTCAGAGAAATGCGAAATTAGGAAAGAAGGATTGGGAAAGTTAGTGGTGATATCGATAAGGACTCTGAACAACATATATGTTTTGAATGAAATTGAAAAATAAAGTTGTTAATTAGGAAAGGAAAATGAAGGTTGGATCTGGCATAAAAGAATGGGTCACATGAACTTTGACAATATTGTCAAAATCAACAGAAAAGAAGTAGTAAAATAAATGCCTAAAATTTCAAAGCCAACAAATACTCTATGTAAGCACTGTATACATGGAAAATAAACCAGGACCAAGTTCAAATCGAAGGAGTACTCAATGAAAAAACCATTGGATATTGTACATACCGATCTATGTTGACCAACAAGAACAAAGGGATCAAATGGTGAACAATACTTCATCCTATTGATTGATGACTACACAATAATGACTATAGTTTTCTTTCTCAAGAAGAAGTTAGAGGAGTTTGAGCACTTCAATATATACAAAGAGATGGTTAAATAGAGACACACTTTAAAATCAAATGTTTGAGATCGGACAATGGTGAAGAGTTTACATCGAAAGAATTCATGGATTTTTGTGGCAAACATGGAATAAAAAGGAAATTCTCAGCAGTCAGGACACCTCAACAAAATAAAGTCAATGAAAGAAAAAAACATGATAGTACAATAGATGTCTAAAACCATGTTGAAATATTCCAAGTTGGGTGACATATTTTGGGCAAGGGAAATACATACAATAGTTCATATTCTAAATAGAGGAATTCTTAGAAGTAATAGTGATAAGAATCCCTATGAGCTATGGAAAGTAAGATTGACAATGTGAATCATTTTAGAGTATTTGGAAACAAGTGCTATATCAAAAGAGAAGACGATAGGATTGGAAAATTTGACTCCCGAGTTGAAAAAGACATATTTTTCAGGTACTCAAGAAAGATCAAGGCATACACATGTTTCAATCTGAGACTCAAAAAAATAGTTGAAAGAATCAATGTACATATTGACGAGACAAGCATATGAAAGCCCAAAGAAGAAAGAAAAGACTCAACAGAGTAGGAAGGAGAAGAGGATTTGAAAGAAGTAGAAGAAGCAAAAGTGGAAGAAGAAGAAGAGTAGCCAGAAGTAGAACAAGAGGAAGATGACCAACAAAATCTTCAGATATCTCCCAAAATGCCTAGACGACGAGTGAAAAAAAATCATCCACTAGAAAAGATTATTGGGAATAAAGATGCAGGAGTTGAAACCTGAAGAAATTATACTCACCAGAACAAAGACAACTAGAACTATTGTCCACAGTGGAACCCAATAGTTTTGAAAATAATAACATTGATGAACACTGGAACAAAGCTATGGAAGAAGAACTGGATCAAATAGAGAAGAATGAAACATGGGAACTTGTTCCAAGGCCTAAGAATGAGAACGTGATTGGAAAAAAATGGGTATTCAGAAACAAGCTGAATGAGGATGGATAGGTAACCAAGAATAAATAAAGGTTAGTATGCAAGGGATATGCTCATATTAAAGGAATAGGTTTTTAAGAAAATGTTTCCCCAGTTTCCAGAATGGAAGTAGTCAAATTGATCTTGGCTTATGCATGTTCTAAGAAAATCAAAGTATATCAGATGGATGTAAAATCATCCATCCTAAATGGAGAACTAGAAGAAGAAGTCTACATCAAACAACTAGAATGATTTCTACTGTCATAAAAGGAAGATTATGCTTGCATATTGAAGAAGGAACTATATGGACTCAAACAAGCCCCTAGAGCATGGTATTGAATATTGGACAGGTATCTACAACAACAAGGGTTCATGAAAGGAAATACAAACATCAATCTCTACATAAAGGTAGATCAAAATAGTATATTGATAATTGAATTTTATGTTGATGACATTATTTTTGGAAGTGATGATGACAGGATGAGTAAGAAATTTGCTAAAGACATGTAGAATGAATTTGAAATTTCATTACTTGGTGAGTTGTCTTTCTTTTTGGGACTCCACATATGTTAGCAAGATAAATGTATTTTCATCTCCCATACCAAGTATATAAAATAAATTCTAAATAAGTTTGGAATGGTAGATTGCAAGCCTGTAAGTACTCCCATGCAAACTAGTTGCAAATTGAGAAAAGATGATAAATCCAAGGATGTAGATCATAGACTTCACATATCGATGATTGAAAGTTTACTCTATGTGACAACATCAAGATTGGATGTGATGCAAGCAGTTGGAAAATTTGCAAGATTTCAAGTAACATCGAAGGAAACACATGTTATGTAAGTAAAGAGAATATTGAAATATCTCAAAGGAACAAAATACTATGGATTATGGTATCCAAAATGGAATGATCTATCTCTAGTTGCATACATAGATGCAGATTGGGAAGAAAGTGTTGATTATAGAAGAAGTACAACTGGAGCGACCTTCTACTTGGGTGATTTTCTGGTATCCTGGTTGAGAAAGAAATGATCTTCAGTATCGTTGTCCACAACAGAAGCATAGTATATTGCAATAACAACATGTTGTACACATGTTCTCTGGATGAAGAAAACTTTGTAAGAAATACATGTGGAATATGACAAGCCTATTCCAACATTATGTGATAATACAAGTGCTATAAGTATCTCTAAGAATATATTGATTCATTCCAAGACAAAACACATTATGATCAAGTTTCACTTTCTACGAAAATAAGTTACAGAGAAGAACATCAAGGTAGATTATGTTGGGACAAAAGAATAGATTTCATATATCTTCACCAAACCTCTTTCGAGGGAGTGTTTTGAGTATTTTAGACAAAAAATAGGAGTAGTTTCAGCCCCACAATGATATACATGGAATTTGGCACAATAAGATAGGGGGAGAGAAACAATAATTATGAACGACTTGAATTCTTTTTATCATAGATTTACATGACGAAGCACCAAGAAGAGAAACATCAATAGAGATCAGAGGCTTATAGACAGGGGGAGAAACCCCAAGGAGAAGTCACCCTTTTCCATTGATGTCAAAGGGGGAGATAAAAATAGAAGAATGGAAACGAAGAGAAGAGGCATGTAGATAGGGGGAGCCAACATGAGCATGAGTGTTTTCCATGTCTAAGTGTTGTGTCTAAGTCTTGCCATCAATGCCAAAGGGGGAGATTGTTGAAATATTAGTTGCTGAAAGATTGGTTGTCATTGAGTTATTTAAATATTGGTTTTCACTGATTTCAACCCTTGAACAGGAACTTAACAAGTTGCATGTCATTAACAAGACATTATGAGTTGGCCATAAATTAGGAAAAAGGTAAATTCTCAAAAAAAAATTGTTGATTTTAGAAAATTCTCAGATGAATCTAAAACTAACCTATAACTAATATCTAACTAGATTGACACTATTCATCAAATCACTTTTTCGATTACATGCATAAACAAAGAGATAACTGATAATTAAANACCCCGCAAAAACACTGAAACTCGAAATTGAGGCATCATATGAAGTAATTTGGCTCCCAAAAAGTGTCGAAATGGATTCCAATATGATAGATTAGATTGGCAAGATAGTTAAAAATATTTTATATCCAACTCCCTATAAAATTTCATCCCAGTCAGATAATCGAGTCAAAAGTTATGACTCGTAGAAATCCCTACATTTTTTAATGAGATCCTCATTGGAAACACATATATACAGAGACGAGTCAATTGAATATTTTTGTGTGAATATATATTGGTAGATTTGAGGTAGTGAGATGAAGACAAGTTTACAGGAGACGAGTCAATTGAATTTTCGTGAAGGGAGAAGTTTACAGGAGCCAAGTGTATAGAATAAAAGTTACTGTAGCAGTGTGTTTGAGGTAATCCGCGAGTTGCAGAAGGGAAAAGCACAAACATCCACGAGAATGAAGTGTATAGGTCACAGATCTGTGAAGAAGACAAGAAAAATATCAAAGATCTAAAAATTAGATCAGTTATAGGTTGGAGGTATGTCTTCCTATGTATGTTAGAGTGTGTATTATGAAGAAATTAGGAACATATACGTCTTATTGATTCATAAGCATTTGATTTGGAGAACTCTCTTGTGGATCTTCATATGAGGTTTGCATGGTTGCAGTCTTGATGAGATATCAAAATTAGTAGAAACAATAGAAGTATTAGAAATAGCAGCAACAACAGGTTATCAGTTTCAATGACAACGATACTGACAAATCGGTGTACATTTATATTTTAGATCGGTTGGATGGGGCAAGTAAAGGGGGTTGTAGCCTCCTTTAGATTGGAGTTGGTAAATTAGGGAGTTGGAGGTTCCTTCAGGTTACAACCTGTAAATAGGGGCTTGGAGCTATTATCACCATAACAATTATACACGAAATACGAGTTTCATATTTAGCGGAGGACTAAAGCAGTGTAGAGACATGTAGCAATTTGGAAGACTAGTTCACATATGGCAGCATATGGAAAAGTATAGCAGAGGAACGAAAGGAAAGACCAGGCAGACCGTAGATTTCGAGGCGGCCCAGATAAACGATCGAGACCCATATCAAGTGGTGAAATAGAACGAAGTTTAATTATGTGAAGGTGGGGTGGGGAAAACTACTGTGGTTTCATTCGTGGACGCGTGGCACCCTCAGAAGCACATCGAGGTGAAAAGAGGTCTACCTAAAACCACTTTCTCCAACCCCTGATGTCATGTGTTGAAAAATCATTCGATATGTGTCATTCGCACAGATTGCGTATGAAAAGGGGAGAGTTAATGAATTATTTGGTCACATTAATACCATTTCTCAAGTACTTTACGTCGTGCAGGGTTGGGTAAAACGTCTCCAGAAGGACAATCCAGAGGCTAATCATTTTGAAGATGATAGTTGAGTGTGATAGGTTGTAATTTGGACAAGTATTGTCATCACAGTCTATTATTAAACACTCAAATGACAATCATCCTCAAAATTATAGATAAAGTTATCCCATTTGAGCAATTGACATTTCATTCATAATGAAGTAATTAAAAAGACCAGGAAGACTAAAATCGTGTTTTTTGCAAAATTGGGAGACATGGACCAGGCCAATCAAACAACATCCAGTGAAACGGGATTTTCGACTAACATGGAAAATCCATCAATGAGTAAGAAAGAGAAGTCAATCACACATATACTAGCAACCAAATTCCATACTGATCCTGCGACAGAACCAGAATCAGAGGTCAGAATAAATCCCATCATGAGGGATTTAATCAACAACAAATATGTGGAGAAGCGCTACAAAGAAGAAGAAAGGGAGAAGCGGAGCAAGTGGCAGAAGACATGAGTTAGAGCTGAGGTGGTCAAAAGCATTGGGGAAAATCAACCAGTCTGGTTTAATACCCTGAAAGAAGAAATATCCAAGATGGAATAAGTTCTCAGGTTGAAATGAGTGCGTTTCAGAAAATTTTGGACATATGGCGTTCAATGAAAAAGCCTCAGATATGTCATGCTTGTTTATAATGCTCCTTGTAAAGTAGGAGAATAGCTGTGATGCGTTACTCTTTTGTGTAACTGATCTCTATCTTTAGACTGTGGGGAAGTTGAGTTGTTTTGAATCCCACATGTAAATTTTCTATATATATTATCCCTAGGATAGAAAGAAAGGGAGGAGGGGACCTGCCCTCGTTGCAGGTAGACTTTGTAAAATCATGGAGCTAAACTGAATATGTGATGTAGAATCAATTTTTGAACTGTTTATGAAAAGATTCTAATTGGATGTGATATAAGTTATATCTTCTTTCATAGTGTGTGTTTCCTATGTCTTTAAAATCCCATTTGCAATTTCATCTTTTAAATTGGAGAATTAAAAGTTTGGAATTCTTCTGATGATGCTATAGACTTAGCAATTTAAATTTATGTGATTCTCTTCTCAACTATTTCAGAATTCATTTAATATGCTCTGAAGCAGTTATGGGTTTCCCTTTTTCTTCTTTTTTCATGCAAATTTCAATTTGAAAACTCAGACTCATTGCCTCACTTATCCTTTCTCCTCTAGATAGTTCTAATGACCTACCACTACATTATTCATTTCTGACTCCATAGCACAAATGTCACCCCCGTTTCTTCAACAAATTTATATTATCCCCCAAAACAAAACAAATCTAGCCAATGATTTCCAAAGAAATATCAAGTGACATGAGAGAGCCCTCTTTGAGTTGAGTAGGTTAGTGCCCAGCTCTAAAGTGGTTGAAACAATTACCTCTGTTGTTTGTCTATTCACCCGGACAAAATTTACAGAGTGATAACAGGATCCTCCTTCCAATTTTAGTTGGAGAAATAGGAAGTTGGTGCTTCCAATGAATGTACTCTTTGATAAATAAGAAAAGTATTCTGTGTTTTTTTTCCCACATTGGGTTTCCACGTAAAATATGGTGTATTGTGTTTATGTGATGTTTATGCATTGAATTATGGTTTTGATGATATATTGAATGATACCAAGAAACTATTGAACATTATTGAAGGTATTATATTATGATTAAAATTACTAATTGTGCTCATACTGATTCACCCCCCTCTCAGTATTCCAACAAGATTTCCCCACTTTGTATGAAAAGTGGTCTTTAATTGGTTTGGTTTAGCCATGAGAACCTACTTATATATTGAAAAGTTGTCTAGTAAGGAAAACATCTGTGAACCAGAGATGAGCTGTATATTTTCTCCATTGGGAGAACATGATAATTGACTTTGTCAAATGGTTGATTCAAATTCCTGAAGTATACACAAATCCTAATCTCCCTAGAGTTATTTCGCACAGGTACTAGATTAGATACCCTATTTGAATGCCAAACTTTGAAGATGATTCGAGCATCTAGTAGTTTTTTTAGCTCCTTTTGAATAAGAGGATTTAGAGTGGGGTGGAATTTCCCAAGTTTTTTCTAAAAATGTTTGATGCCGTCTTTGATGGGGATGATATGTTGGATTATTCAGGTGTCATAAGTTTTCAAATATTTGTAATTCCATGCAAAACTTCCTTGCATTTCTTAAAAATCTTCGTAAAGGTATAATTTTCATTTTCAGAACAACAAGCACCCAACTTGATAAAATTGGGTTTCTTAGGAGTTCTTAGATTCACCAAAGAATTCATCATGATGGAGCTATGAGTCTTGGTATTTTTTTTTGTTCTGAATCTAGATTTCCAATCAAATAGATTTTCAAGAGTCAATACATTCTTTGGGATATAGTTACCCTTGATATTATTTTCTTCATCACTATACTTTTGTAGATCCTACTAATGTTCTTCATCATCCATCACTAAGTCTTGGAAAATATTAGCAGTGGTGAGAAATATGATTATCTATGAGTCGTCATTGAATACTCTCCAATTCATGACATTATCATGTACAAAATGCTTGGAAAGGATTTCAACAGTGAATCCATTATTCAAAGGGGTAAATCTAAAAGCTTCATTATCTAAGGTGCCAATGGTCACATTCTGAGAATAAGGAATAGAAGTGATACTGAATGCATCAAAATAATTAATAATCTTCCATACCTCTTGTTGATAGCTCTTAAGGTGAGGAGACATGAAATGTGTGGATTTCTTTACCTGTTTAAGAATAATTTTTGAATCACCAAAAACTTTTAGACATCGTACCTTGAGGTCAATATATTTTTTCAAACCTTGAATCAAGGCTTTGTATTTTGTAGTGTTATTGGTGCATTCAAATTCTAATCGACAAGATATCAAATTTTTGTGTTTCCATGGGTCAATCAAGAAACATCATACCCTAGATCCTTCTTGTGATCTGAAGCTATAAAAAAACAACATCGAATGTTAGTTCCTAAAGATAAGTTAGAATGACTTGAAATCACTGGTTCTACTATTATACAATGACTTTCATTAGTCCATGTGCAATGAAGAAGTACATACTGTTAATTTGATTGAAAGGGTGATGGATGCACTATGTAACACCCATTGTTAGTTTCCAAAACACAATTTCC
Source organism: Picea mariana (assembly GCA_032191745.1). Classification (NCBI taxonomy): domain Eukaryota; kingdom Viridiplantae; phylum Streptophyta; class Pinopsida; order Pinales; family Pinaceae; genus Picea; species Picea mariana. The sequence continues at coordinate 61,180 of JASDQU010504966.1, read as the reverse complement.
CAAAACTGTATGTGAAAAACTAATGGGTTTGTTTTTACCTTTGAGTTCTGTCATGATGTGTTTTAGATGAGCTTATCTATATAACCTTATCTAGTTTTTCTTGGATTTGTGTGGTAGCCATAGATGAGACCAATTAGTGGATAAGTAACCTTGTAATTTTGTAGAATAGTCCCTTCTTAATAACAAACCATATGCTTCTGAGATGTCTATGACTATAATATTAATCACCTGGTGAACTATAGGATCTAAAGCTAATACAATCATGACATCTCTTATCTCACCCATGAATTTAAAGTTTGACTTGTATATCTGAATAATACTCATGGTTATTTTTATTGGTACAACATTTATCTTTGGAATACAGAGCGAGGCATGACATTGGAAGAAACACCCGAATCCACCAAAACATTATGCACATTGAAATTGAAAATTTTGAATGTAAGGAGGAAAGGTGGAGTTTGAGATCTAAAATGTGATCCTATGATTGTTGCATTTACAATGGATTTCACTCTTTTTTTTTTCTGTCTTAGTTTCAACAGTTTTAGAAGTGTTCTATATAAATGCTTATTTTTTCTGTTGAGATGGTTGGGATTTAAATGTGTTAATGATCAAATCTCTCTGTTGTAGAAGAGAGAATATGTCAAAAAACAAGATATTTGATTTTTTTTTCTTCATGTCTTATATGAAATTATAGTCCATTGAGTGCATGGTTGGGTTTCCATTAGCCTTGGCTAGTTGGGAATTGCTTGGGGTATTTTTGGTCTGAGAGGAAATGTTCCTTTTTCTGTGTGGTAGCAACATGAGCAATATTTCTGGGAGAAGGAATATATTTATAAGGGAGAGAGGTATTTGATATAGTCCCTTTGATTCGTAAGTTGTAAAATTTAGAAATGATCTTTGTAGTTTGGGTATCATGTAAATATATTTCCCCTACATTTTCATTGTCATAATCTAAAGACTAATCCCATAATAAAACAACATATTCCTCAATGTTATCCCCTTTGTTAGTGTTTTTTTTCCATGGCTGCTTCTTGGGGTTGGTCACTAGTAGTATATTGTTGTTCCAAGAGTTGGTTGATAATGAAAAAGATATAATTTATCCACTAAGGACAATTTTTCTCTAAGTGGTTAGTCTGGTGATACAACAAAAATTTTCCATACCAAATTCATCAAGGTTAAGGGTAAGGTTCAAGGGTTCTGGTGGTTTGGGTTGATTATTTCGCTTCTTGTGGAAGGGTAAAAAATAGTTATGATGAGAAGATCCTTCGCCAACATTGTTTTTTTGGTCTAATATCTCTTTAGATAGTTTTTTGACTAGTTTGAGCATGTTGTCCAAGTCATTCAGTTATTTCAAGGGTGGTTTTCTCAAAAGAAAGGGATTCCTACAAGCTTCCTTATTGTCCTCTGTACCAAGGTTACTACCTAGAGTGAAATTTTCCTTCTCCACATTATTTTCCTCCTCATAAGTTTCCCCTAATGTAGGCTTGCTATCTCTTTTGACAAACATAACTATGGAGGGATGCAATGATGAGGTATAGTATTCCACAGTTAGTGTTTCAAGATGTATGGAATCAATAGGGAATTCATTTAGGATAGTTTTGAAACATTGATTAAAATCCTTACTTTCTTCTTCTTCTCCATTTTTACAATGATTATTTCTTTGAATACAGTTGATAGAGTTTTCTCCTCTCAAAATTTATTAAGAAATGATTTCTTGAATGTGTCCTAGATTCTTATGGATCCAGATGAAAAATTATAGTGCCATGTGGGTGCCTTAATTTCAAAAGTGTAAGGGAATAACCTACATACAATGTCTTTATGTTCAACATTCATAAGTCAAAATGCTAGATAAAAGTATTTTATATGATGTTCGAGAGAGCATGACTTGTTCATGTCAAATTTGGGTAGTAAACTTTCTAGGCATTTGGGAAAGTCATGCATGAGTCTAGGTAGGTTTAAATATCCTTGAGACATCCATGCATGAATATGATCTAGATTTCCATCCATGTTGGGGTTTCCTACAGTATCTTCTTTAGATTCAAAGTTAGATTACGAGCCATAAGATGGAGGAGTGGAACCTGGAGGGGTAGGAGGGAATTGGTACTAGGGTTGGGGTATCTTCTTCCAGGAAAATTCAACCAAATACTCAATAGAGTCAACAATAATGTTCATCTAGGTGGATATCGGTGGCCACCCACGTATTACAAATTCCAACTAGCTCATCTGGACAATTTTCAGTTCAACACGTTTCTATGTAATGGGGACATTTCTTTGTAATTGTGGGTTATGAAATTACGGGGTTGTCCTAAATCCCTACACAACATCCAGGTGGATATCGGTGGCCGCCCACCCATTCCAACTAGCTTATTTTGGAAGTTTTCACGTTAGTACATCTTTCTATACTTCCAGGGTCGTTTTGGGCCTCTAAACAATGTTTTCTTGGCTTGCCACAATCAAAATATATACATAGTTATATTTTGATGGCATAATGTGTATTTCTTGAAAATACCTTTCCAATGGGCTATCACATGCCTAAAACAAATATTGTATGCAAAAGTTACGACCCCAAGAAGTTAATGTACTAACATACCCCAATGGGGCCCACATGACTTTTGGAGCTTCATCTCCTAGGATTAGGCTTTTGGATGTATAGGGTTTTGGAATTCTTTTTTATCATAAAAGGCCTTCATAGCCTCATTGCAATAATCTTCTAGCAAATGAGCATAACCGTCACATCTCTTCTCAGAGATAAAGTTGCCACCATTCCAGTGAGTCTTGTACTATGTGCGTTTACTGTCTCTGTACATTTATTTCATTAATAAAAATCATGTATTGCTATTTTTCTCTGTTTATGGATATTTTTATGTGTATTTCATTGTAATATCTCTTCTTTCATTTTGTTCTGAAAATAATCTGGATCAGTGGTATCAAAAAAGGTTTCTCTTGATCATTTTTAGTGCATGTCCCCGACGAGGTCCGAGTGTAACAAGTTGGGTCTCAAGCTTGTCTCTCTTGAGGAAAATCGCTCTCACACACCCAAGAAACCCTCCATGGAGGAAAAAAATAAACACGATGAATTAGAAGATTCCATTAACCTATTTCTTGAGCAAGCTCTCGCATGACAAAGGGATGAAATGATGGAGAATTTCACTCACATCCTTCAATGACTGTCGATAGCAACATGCACATCTTCATCAAAAAACCACTTTGGAGGAACCTCTCCCTTAAAGGTACAAGTTAATTTTTATATTCACATATTTGAAGGTCAAATAGATGTGGATGCCTTAGAAAAATGGTTGAATATTCTAGAAGGTTATTTCTCTGTTCACAATTTTTCTGACAGGGAAAAGATCACCTTCGCACTCCTCAAGTCTCTCCCCCATGTCAAACATTGGTGGGAAACTTACTGGGAGAAAATTTCCATTGAGGAATCTGGAATATATGGGGCCAAGACCACTTGGTATTTTTTTATGGATGCGGTCAATGAACAATAATACCTTGTTGATAACTATGAATACCAATACATGAGATGGACCACACTGTAGAAAGAGGAGAGCCAAGCAGTGCCAGAATTCACAAATACTTTCCATACCTTGCACATGATGCTGGGTATCAAAGACTCCAAGAGGAATCTGGTTCTAAAATACCTTGGGTCTCTACATATGTACATCCAAACTGAAATGGATTTCCTAAATATCTCATCATTGGGAGCTACCTATCGATATGTTGTCAAATTGAGCAAAAATTTAGGCACTAGAAAAAATGGGAGTTGGGGTATGCAAATCTGTAACAACTAAAGCATGGTAAACATGACCCTAAACAACAACCTCCTGAAAACGAGTCTAAGATAGAGGAAAATAAGGGTAAATGAAAGATGAAGAATGAAACTCGAAAGTGGTGCAACTTCCACAAAATCCCCTGGCACAACAACAATGAATGTCGCTCAAAACGGTCATTGGTGGTCGAGTTCAAAGAAAAGGATTTGAACCTTGATTCATAATATGATCTAGGAAATATTGAAAATAGACAGATCATCGACGCAGAACCCACTTCTACTATTACGACCACAACAATTCAACCACAAGAACTAGTATATCCTGAAGAGGGGGAGCGCCTCTTCCATTCACAAATGTGGGTGAAGGGGACCCCATTGCATTTCATTGTAGATAGTGGAAGCCAGAAGAACCTCATATTAGCTGAGGTTGTCAAACAATTGGGGTTTTTGACAACACCACACCCATAACCATACAACATTGGGTGGCTTCACTAGGGAAGAGATCTCTATTTTAGCCAATAGTGTAACCTATCTTATTGCATCCATCCCTTCAAGGATGAGGTAGTGTGTGATGCTTCCCCTCTTGATGTCTGTGATGTTGCTTTGTTCCAACCATATATATGGAAACATCATGTTTTTTATGAGTCTCGACCTCGTAGTGTCATTATTACTTTGGGGGGTCAGCTCTACAGGAGACTCGAGGTAGTTTCGACTATTGTTCCACCAAAACAGTGCCACAAGGTAATCTCTCATACTCAAAAATTCATCCTATTCACAGTTTGTTCAAAGGATGCACATAAGTCCACTGCAACCATTGCATCCTCAACACCTTCTATCCAACATAATAATATTGTAGAAATTGTTTCTTCACCTATGATGGTGCCTACACAATGCTTCATCAAGCCCAAAGACAATAGGTTGGTGGAACAGATTCAACCTCGCCAACAACAGGTTCGTCACAACCTTCCACAGACCAAGAAACACAACTTCTCCAACAAGGCACGCAACTCACCAAGATTCAGATTAAAAAAATCTTTCCCCTCTTCCCCGAGCACTCAATGCAATAGATACCATTTCTTCCTAAGGGGGGAGGATTGATCTAGGTGGATATCGGTGGCCACCCACCTATTCCAAATTCCAACTAGCTCATCTGGACAATTTTTAGTTCAACACATTTCTCTGTAATGTGGAGATTTCTTTGTAATTGTGAGTTATGCACTTACAAGACTATATTGAATCTCTACACAACATCCAGGTGGATATCGATGGTTTCCCACCTATTCCAACTAGATTATTTTGGAAGTTTTCATATTAGTACATCTTTCTGTACTTCTAGGGCCATTTTGGGGCTCTAAATAGTGTTTTCTTGGCTTGCCATAATCAAACTATAGATAGAGTTTGATTTTGATGGCATAATGTGTAGTTCTTTAAAATACCTTTCTAATGGGCTATCACACGTCTAAAACAAATATCCTATGCAAAATTTATGACTCCGGGAAGTTAATGTGCTAACTTACCCCAATGAGGCCCACATGACTTTTGGCGCTTCATCTCCTAGGGTTAGGTTTTTGGATGTCTAGGGTTTTGGTATTCATGTTTATCATAAAAATCCTTTAGAGCCTCATTGTAATCATCTTCTTGCGAATGAGCATAGCCATCACATCTCTTCTCAGAGATAAATATGCCACCATTCTAGAGAGTCTTGCACTCTGTATTTTTATAGTCTCTGTACATTTATTTCATTAATAGAAATCATGTATTGTTGTATTTCTCTATTTCTATAAATTTTTATGTGTATTTCATTGTAATATCTCTGCTTTCATCTAGTTCTGAAAATAATCTATATCAAATGTTAGACTGGGTAATAGGTCGATGAGTAGCTCACCCCATGGGAAGCATAGATACAACAGGAAAATGACCAATCAACTTGGATAAGGAACAAGTTATTTGTTGGGTTTCATTAACCTTAGTGTGTTGAACAACAAATAAGGTTTGACGAATTTTTTTAGAGATTCTGATGGATAGTCTCTCAAGAGAAGGAGAAGCATCTTCATGAGGGATTTCCATCTCAGGATTATCCTCTGGAGTTAGGAAAATACGAGGTTGTAGTTCAATATGAGTGTGATTAGAGGTTTGGCCACGTGAGTATAGGGTATTTCCTCTAGACATACAAGTTACGTGGGTGAAATTCCCTTCAACAAATAGGGGTACTGTCCAATACGTGGTCCCAATTAGAAGTCACACCATTTGGAATAGGAGATCAATATGGATTCTGGCCCAACTGTCATTACTGGTAAGAGTTTGAGTGAATGGTTTATCAAATGAGGAAATGTAGATGTAAACTATGCTAATGCTAAAAAATAAAACTATTCTATCCTATCTTAGCTAGGAGAAGTAAAACTAATAGACAAGAAGATAATAATGTTAGCAATCCCTGTGAAAAAATATTATTCAGATATATGTTAAAGTACAAAGTCTATTAACATAAGCATAAAAGCATAGTCTAAATGTTCTACTTTTTAGTTCTTTTCTGGGCATATTTTTCATTCAAATTTACCTGAAATCTAGTCAGAAATGATTGGAACTACATATTTGAGTGGTTGGCTTTGTATAATCTGAGTTCCTCATGGATTGTTTTAGGGTGCTAAATCCATTTTTTCATTCATAAATGCAATTTAAACAACACAAAATGGTGATTTCACCAAGATTTGTATCACCATATTTTAGTGAAAAAGTTCAAAAGCTAGAACGTTTAGACAATGCCTAAGCATAAATATATCTGTAATAGGAAAATTCCTTTACATTAAATTATTCATGTATATCTATTCATCATCTCAGAACAATGATAAAAGAGAAAAACCAAATACTATAAAAGGCATCCATTCATATAAGAAAAGTCTATTCATGAAAATAAAATCTTACAACATTTCACAATAGCGATACATTCATTGGAAATAGTTCACAACATAATTTCTACAAGGAAACATACGTTTCTCTCTATCAAAATGGTCTTGAGAGCTTATCACTATTATTTTCAAAAAAATAGTTCTCTAAAAATTATAGAGTTGAAGATCCCTTTCAAAATGGGTCCTCTTTGTTTTATATAGCTCAGATGGGTAATTGCTTCTCGTGACTTCTATTATAACCCTATATTTCATAGTATCACTTGGTGATTGAAATTTCTTCCTCTAGTCATATTTAATTGTAAATAATATTTCATTCTGCAAATGATATACTAAAATAAAAAGAAAAAGAAAAAGAAAAAAAAAGAAAAGGATAAAAATAGAAAAAATGAAAAGAGGGCATGAAAGAAAAAAGAAAAAGAAAATAAAAGGAAAAAATATAAAAAAAGAGAAAAATATAAAACCCCATCAAAAATAAATTTAGTTTGAATCATACTATCTAATCATGATCAAACTTGTTGAATTTGTGTTGATAGGTTAGAGAATAAGTTTGGTCAAACTGTTTAATGTTGGCCAAAGTAGTTAGAATAGAGTAATAATTAATCCAAGAGTCTAAGATGGATTAATAATGTTAGATGCCTAGGTTAGGAGAAAGGTTAGTGATGTTTGTCTCATGAAAAATTGAAAGGGATGTCAAAATACCCCTTGGTTGATTAAATTTGACTATTGTAGCTTAGGAAAATAAATCTATGGTGTAAAGTGGTAAAAGTAAGCTTAGCACAACCTAACGCATTATTTTTATCCTAAGTTTGCTAACAGAAAATACATTTTGTCTTGTGGTGTTTAACTCTCACACAGATCTACATCGGAAACACCCATCACCTCATAGATCAATGATCCTCATCGCTTTTCAGACCCCCCTGACCTTTCTTCCTTGAACAGTGGGGGGGGGTCCAAAAAGTGGTTTTCCCCTATGTTGATCCCACCTAATGTGGTGCTCCCATATCATTTCGGAACCCCCCCTCCTATTTCCACTTACCACCTAACCCTCCCTCCAAAATCTACGCAAACCACCACCCAATACCACTCACCTCACTCAGCCACCGTAACCCTATTACTAACTGCCATATGTCCCATCCTACATATCTGTTACCCAATTAAAACACTCCCTGTGACCATTAACCACCCATTAAAAACCTCGCTCCATAACAAACACCTCCAACACACTATAAAACCCCGTTTCACCTCCTATAACACCCTTTACTGATACAGACACCGTGGATATTGTGTCGAACTAAGATGTCAAGATAACCGCCAAGACCTCTTACCATCAACAAGCCTTTTTTCTCCAAGTAATCACAGTTTCATCATTAATTTACCTTAATCTCTGTCAATTATGGCCCCCAAGGCCAAATATGCTGATACATTTGAGAACCCGATCCTTCCCCCTCCTGTCGACCTAGATCACATACCTCTGGCGGATAAAGACTATAAAATAGAGAGCCAAAGTGTGAATTGTACTTCTTTGAATTGCACTCATGGATAAAATACATCTTTCTAGAACATAGTGATGAAATTGGACTCTGGGAGTCCAATTTACCTTTGTATATGTTCCCCCAAATTCACCATTTTCCTGAATTCGCCCTCAGATGCCAAGCTCACTATTTTCCTGACCAAAGGGCCATTGTTTCCTCCTCTTGCAAAACCCTGTTCACAGTCACCTTTGAAGCCATTGAATAGATGCTGCAAATCCCAAGAAATGACTTTGTTAGCCCATTCTCCATTGAAGCCCTTAACGACCTATACCAGAAACTCACTTTTCCCCAAAGAGCCTAGATATTTGAGAATTTTCTACCAGAAGATGCCCAATTACCCGAAAATAATCCCCCCTATCCATGTTCCATATTCATTGTCAAAGCCAACCAAATCATTTCTATGCTTTCTTATCTGCTAGGTTATTACTTAGATGAATGGGTAGATGAGCATATCCTAGGTTTTCTATCAATTTTATCCACAGAAGAAAGAATCTCAATTAAATTTAATTTCATACAATTTATGGATGATAACATTCTTGATCAACTTTTTAGGTTTCCAACTGAAGGAATGTTAATATATTCCGCAGTTATGGTTTACACATTCTTATTTTTTCAATCAGACAGGTTTCCCTGTGCACTTCAAAAATTAAACCAGGAAGGAAACCCACAATCAGTGACCTCATGGACCTCATTGGTGAAGAAAAATTCAACAAAATGCAACTTCAAGGAATTCATAGACCAGTTCTTTCACCTAGTGATTTGCATGCTGAACAACAACATAGATAAAAGGATCAATGAAGAAATTCAGAGAATACTGCACCTTTCTGATCTAGCTAATACAAGGGATTGGTACTTATACCAAAACCACACAAAGATAAGAGTATATGGATGTGAGATGCCTCCTTATATATTTCCCAAATACCTCCCTGTGAGGAATTTTTCATTAGAATACATAAGGCAGATGTTGAATTTAGATGACATTCACTTTGATGCAACAAAGAAGAAGTCCCAGCTCAGGATCAAGACTCAAATTGGCCCTTTCATCTACAACAACAGATCATCAGGATAAGAAGAAGATAACCTCTTGAAACAAATGAGGTTTACTCTAAGTTCCACTTGGGCATATGACCCATTTGGTGTCATCTTTGAACTCAGAGTCAAACAACAAAGTACTGCTTATGCTCACACACATAAGCCAAAGGTGGAGATATATATGAACAAGATAGAGTGGTATGAAAACACATTAATAGAAACAAAAGAACATCCTTCCCCTGTAACTTCTTCACATACCAACATGCCACAAAAGAAAGTAGAGAAGAGATCAATAAAGGAGTTTTCTGCTTCAGTCACAGAGGTATCAACCAAGGATTTCCAAGTTTACAAAATGAGGTCCAATACTAGTCATGCACCATACTTTCTCAAGGAAGGAGAAATGCAGTCTACCATAGTCTTGGAGGGACCAAATTCTTCAACCTATTCAGACAATCAATTTATAGTGTCTACATCATCACCATCATATCAAAGACACCTAGACACTACTTTAACGGCTGAATCAACTCATGGGAAAACAGAGTCAAATATTTTTGACAAGTATAAACAGATCAAGCAAAGAACTAATCTCCTCAAGAGCAACACCTATGCTTAGTTCTGGAAGCAAACCTCCACTGCTCAACTAAGATTGTTGTCAGCCTTTGACATTAAAAGAGGAAGAATGCAAATGGAATTCTTACAAGCACACGTTCCCCATCCTCAAACAACTGCAGACTATAAGAAGACTTCCTATGAGTTTGATGTAAATGATTTCCATCCATTGGACTAGATGGATATGCATAGGTAGACAGAAGAGATGGTATTCTCTACCTTGAAAAATACCTCAATGATTGCTTCAAAGTTGCAGGTATCTTTGAACAATATTAAATCCCAATTGAAGCCAGATAAAATCTCTTCTTTGGCCAAGGAAAAAAAAAAAACATTAGAAGAATTGGTGCTAAAGATTGGGTATGACCCAAAAAATGTCAAGGTTGTTGGATTACTGAGAGGGGGGGTGAATCAGTAATAATGTAATTATAATCCTTTTTCTTCAAATGTTATATCAATGTAGAATTATTATCCAAAAATGAGCAGTAATAAATAAACAATCACACA
>JASDQU010504966.1:32876-50722 GCA_032191745.1 Picea mariana | reverse complement strand
ACTTTGGAGTTCATCCATATTTACTTCTTATCAACCATGACAAAACAATAATGAGTCATATTTACATCAAACACTATTGGGTCCATTACCCAAAACTTTGTGCTACGGGTCTTTCTTCAAGGGTTGACATCAATGACAACCAACCTTAATCAACAAAGGTAACATAGGAATTGTTAAAAAATAAGAATGTTGATATAACATCTATGATAAAACAACTGAAGCTTCCAACTACAGAAGATTCACAAGCCAAAGAAGTGGCTGAGACTGAAAGACACAAAGAATAAATGTTGAAGCTAATCATGGAACAAAATGCAAAAATAAGAGAAATGGAAGAATAAATAGATAAATTGATAAAGGAAAAGGAATAGAACGTGCATATGGCCATGATCCCACTGGCGACAGTCCCTCTGACATGAATCAGAACATCAAAATCATCCACATCAGCATAAATTCCATCAACAATCCCTGTACAAGTTTCAGATGCATATTACAAACTTGTAAAATCCATGGAGGACATGTCAATCCAAGGGGAAGAGATCAGAAAACTACAGGAAGAAGTAAATAACTTGAAGGAGTTGAAGTCAATGTTCCAGGCCAGTCACCAGGCAAAGTTGCATAAGTCTCAAAGGCTTAGTCAATAGTTACAACAATTAGAGAAAGAAACTACCATGGAAAAAACATTAGCCCAAGCTAAGGAAATATTTGGGTAGATATCAACAAGTCAATGTCAAAAATATGGCCATCCATACATATAATATTTGAACAGAATGAGTTATTACAGAAAACCAAAGGATAAATTGAGATCATCAAGGAAGAGTTAGGAGAAAGACCCACAAAGGCCACTAAACTTATCAGATTTCTAAACTCCAAAAACAAGAAGGAGTTAGAAGAAATAGAAATTGAAGACAGAACATAGACCATCCTTGAGATCAAGAAGGTCCTGACCAAGAAAGGATTGATATTGCAGCTAGAAGAAAAATATCAAGTGATGGACATAGGTGTGCATAGTTTTTTCAATAAGTTTGAAGTGCTACACAAGAAAGGGCTTCCTGGATTGTTAGTACTTAATGAAAAATTGATCACCGTGTCTGATTACAAACATAAAATGAGTGCAATGGAAAAGGGCAGTTCAAATTTTGCAGTGATACATGGAAGCATTATTGGTAAATATTTCTTGGAGGCACTACAATTAGTCTTGAGTATTCGGAATTAGATTAAGCATATCTTCATCACTAAGCCTACCTTTTCCAAGTATACCAAAATGGATGAAATATATAGGAAATTACTCAATATTTCCATCCCATGTAAAAAGAGGTGGGAAGATCTATGCACACTAATTGAGTAGAGACAAATTTGGTGTTCTAGTCAGCATGGAGCATCCAACCAATGTCAAAGAGATGAGTCACCAACCACTTCCACAAAATCATCACAAAGGATCTGAGCAAATAAACAAATCCCTATATTTTGTATTTTAGATATCTAGTTAGTTAGATATTCCTCCATAATATCCTGGTCATTTATGACAAGATCTAATGTAAATTAGTTTTATAAATACTTTTCTCTTCGAAGCATTCAGGGTTTATTTTTGCACCCAGGAGCTATTGTGTAATTTCTCAAAGGATCGACCAGTAATAAAAGAGGCTTATTCACAGGATTCTTGTGTCAGATAGTTGGTGATGTGCTATCCTTCTTTGTCAAATGTCTTTTCTCTCTCTATGATCATTGATTGTTTTTATAAATTATAATCATTAAAAGAAAGTCTAAAGAACAAAATTTATTTCATTATACTCTGTATCTGGTTTTTTAATGATCTTCATGTTGTTCATCTGTAACGGAGTGAAGGAATTCTTAGCTACTCCTCTACTTAGTGGACTTTCTCCTCTTTTCCCTCTTTTTCATTCCATTTCACTCAAATATATCCAACAATCTTACTACCCTTCCCTGTGGAGACAAACTCATAAAAACATGAAACCGATCCTCATCTTTAAATATAGACCCCATAGCCCAATGGAAAATTAAGCATTCTTTTAGCCAATTATTTCAACCAAACAAACAAAACTCAAACTGTCATAACTAGACTAATATTTTAAAACTGAAACAAATCTAAATCCAATAGAAATATCTCTCTCTGACGCTGGTAGGGCTAGATCCTAGCTTCAAAAGTGGTTTGCTAGTTACCTCTATCTTTTCTTCTACAACCTATGGAAATTATAAAGTGATAACATAGTGGTGACCATACTAGGGAACCTAAACAAATTTTTCAACTTTATGAATTGATTCCTTAAGTAAGAAAACTTTATTTATGGACAATCAAAGATCTAAATTTCAAGAGATAAATATTTAGATGTTGTAAAAATTTGTAAATATTTAATTAGGTTTTAAAGGTTTACATTCTGGCTCCAAAAAGAATTCATACCAGATCTCACCTTGATCCAGAACCTATAAAAGTAGTAGATAATCCTGAAAAATTGATCAAAAAAATAATTTCAAAAGAAAGTCATGGGAGTAGTAGTCCTCCCCCTAGGGAAACCTCTCTTCCATAAAAGTTTTTCATGATCCAAGACATCCAGTTTGATCTATCATTTGAGCATATCCTTTTCAGAACCAAATCTGATAGCTTTGTGGATGACATAGTTTTAGATCAAGATATCCTCCAACCTAGTATGCTTGAAAGACACTCTCCTAGATCATATCTTGACCAACAAATCCTACAAAACTTTAAGAAGTTACAAGATCTAGCATCAGACTTTGATCAAGATTTACACAAATACTACATTCAATAGTCTGTTGAACTTTCTTCCCTGACTATCTCTGCATATTCTATCAATCCTCAATTAACTCATCCTATATCTTCTATCCCTACTTCTTCCACATCTTCCACCACTTCTCCAACAATTTTATAGGTTACCATCCATCCTGTCACATGATTTCCTGCTATCCATCCTCCTCCACCAATCATGGTATCAAGATATGCTCCCCTTGTCTTGGTTGATCCCTTACACAATATGCCCCAGGATTATCAAAATAGGATTCCTTATTTTGATGAAACTGGAAATATGACTGCACAACAACATGTTGACAAGATGAATGGCTTCTTTGACATCCAAGAAGTAGATGAGTAATATTTCAAAATGAGGTTGTTTTCCCAAAGCTTAAATGGAGAAGTTAGGAAATGGTTCAAAGCCCTACCAATTGCTAGCCTTAATGACATTACTGCCTTTCACCAATATTTTCTCAATAGATGGGAAGTCAAGAAAAATCTACTTCAAATATTATCTGAATATGAAAGTATTAAAAGAAACCAAAGGGAAAGTGTACAATATTATTGCACAAGATTTAACAATATTTATAATGCAATTCCAAAAAACATTAAACCTCCTCAAGGCTTGGATTTGATCAAATTCCATGATGGTTTTGATGCTAACATGTCTTATCAATTGAGAGAGAGAAAACCTGCAACTTTGGAAGAGATCCAAAGATGTGTTGTGAGTGCAGAGGAAAATTTGTTAACTAAGAGAGATAGATAGAGAATAGAGAGGAGAGTAACTATCAAGGAAGAACCATCTACCTCTTCTGCTGATGCTAAAATAGACTTAGTAAGAAATATGGAAAGGATGATGGAAAGATTAGATATCACTAATAGTAATCCACCTAGAGAAAATCAACCTGGTCCCCAAATCATAAATCCTATTTTTAGGATAAATCCACCCGAAATCAGATAAAGAGAACCTAGAGAACAAAGAGAACAAAGAGGCCTAGATCAACAGATTATACCTCCTTTCCAAGAAAATTATGTGGATGAAGGGGAAGAAAAAATTGAGGGACTTGATGATGTTCAAATTTTTTGGCCCTTGGTCATGAAGTAAGAAAGAAAGAGAGGAAAAAAGGAAGGAAAAGACGAAGTGTGAACTACATGGAAGACATATTGACTGAGATTGGGTCGAAGTGGTCAAAGAAGTAGAAAAGAAGGAGCAAAGTAAGGGAAGACGAGTTGTTGGACGAGAATATCAAGGAGAACAGAACAACAAACAAGATGGATTGTCGACAACTCAGCAAGCAGAAAAATCCACCAATAGATGCTTTGGATCACTTCGCGGAAAAGAGGGAAAGACAGGCTAGCGAAGCCTAGAAAATGAGGGTCAAGTTGACCTAGGTTTTTAAACACCTAGGGTTTTGGTATTTAGGGTTTTGATAGCTAGGTTTCGAACTAAGGATGTCTGAGAGCTATTGTAATGTATAAATAAGAACCTAAATGAGAGAAGAGGGTTTCACTATTGTTGTGGGAATGAGTGTTTTCATTGTGGATTGAGAGAGGGAGACTATTGTTGTAAGAGAGAGAAGTGTTGTGTGTGAGATCCTTCTGGTATTGTAAGATCTTCAGCTGGGTGCGAAGATCAACCCCACAGCTGGGTGCGTAGGGAAGGGAGAGGACAAGAGAAAGAGAGAAAGAAATGCAAGCCAAGAGAGCATATATAACTGTATGTTTTAATATAATATCAAGAAACATAGTTTTGTGGACATAGCCCAAGGGAGAGGGTGAACCATGTATATCTTATTTTTTTTGTGTGATTGATGTTGCGTTCTTTTACCTTATGTTACTCTGTTGAATCATTATTGTGTTAGATCTGAGATATAATTGCGTGAAGTAGGTTAATGCTTGGTAAGAATAACTAGGGTGTTGTGTGTTGTTCTTTTGGATCCACTTGCGTTTCCTCTGGTTGTAGACACCCGTGTCCTGCAACCCCCTATCACTACTTCGGGTGAGACTGCATCTTCTTCACAGGTGTTTCTGAAAGGGAGAGTAGTTAGGGCTTGTTGGTGCGTTGTTGAAGTGTTGAACCCTGAGTCTTCCCTTGTGTGCCAACAAATGGTTCTGTTGTTGGGACCTAAAACTGTGATTGCTGGGAACTGAAGAAAGAAAGGCCTGTGCATAGATCTGTTGTTGTAGTGAGCAATATCCTAATTGACTTGCGAAGCTTGTGCTAAGAAAATAAGGGAATCATATATGAACAAAAGAGGTAAGATCTTAAATATTTGTTCTCTGATAAAGGTAATATAAGTGAAATTTTGTTTTGAAAGAATGGATCTAGGTATGTTAAATAGATTTTGTCCTAGTCTAAAAACTGGGGCACAACTAGAAGAAAGAAGATGTGAAATGAACAGATCTGATAGATATAGTGAAAGATATGTTATTTCTATGCATAGAAATATTTTTTGGACTAACAAATGGATGTAGGACCCTGGAAAGAGTTTTTTGCAGGTTCATCACTGCAATCATAGTGCACAGTACAGGAAAGGTTGGGGATCATTTAAGAGAAAGAGAGGATTGACCCTTTTCTATAGTTGCAAAAAACCGAGACATCTTGCTAAGGAATGCCCTAGTATAAATCCTATTTTTCTTTGTTGTAAATTTTTTGATCATGAAGTGTTGGATTTCCCTAGAATGATTGCTAAAGTTGAAGAGATGAACCTAAGACAAAAAAACCATGAGACTAAGAACATGCTAGACCACCAGAAAGAATTAGAGACTATACTATTACAACTGAAAGAAACATTGAATGATCACAGAGATATCAATTTATCGGATATTTTAAAAGAGAAAGATTGCATATAAACAAGAATAGGAGACTTCGACATAGACTATGTTCTGGATGAGGAAACACAGGTGAATATTATGACAGAAAGAACTTGGGAAATTTTGGGAAAACCTGCTATGGTTCCTTCATTGGGAGGAATAGGAATGTTTAAAGGAAAGTTGATAACCCTATGTGGAAGACTTACCTAGATACCTATGATTGCTCATGGAGCATCGACGGAAGAAGAATTTGAGGTCGTCAAGTTTGTTGAGAACAACGCCCGATTTTCTCTTTTGCTAGGAAGGACTTGTATTGATAAAGATTAGATACAGAGGAAATATGAAGAGGAATATCTAGAAAAAAAAATGAAAGAATTAAGAGATTTCATGGCTAGGAGAATAGTGCACTTAATAGAAGAACAAGAGGACAAGTCGAAGCTATTAAGGGCCAGAGACCTGGTTGTCGAAGTTGAAAGAACAAAAGAAGGCTTGAAAAACTTATCCATGTAGGAGAGTAGAGCACCTACTCTAGAAAGAGAAGAAGAATTACCCTCGAACCCTATGAAATATCCTCAACAGTGTGAAGTTACTATGCCAAGAGTAGATACAAATCAAAATGTAAATATGAACCCAATAACTTAGATCATAGGAAAAAAGGCCAGAAATCTCAGCAAAAAGAAAGCTAAGTTAGAAAAATTACAGGAAGTTCTAGAAAGGACTTTGCAGAAAGAGGGATTACAGAATTGGAACCTCGTCAGAATATCAAAACAATGCGGATTGGCACTTTGCCATAGTGGAGAAATATGACCGTTGGAGGCGTCACCATTAGAACAACGCTCTAGAACGGCTAGAAACATAGTTATTGCTGGAGTCATCACCATTTGATCGTTGGGACCACACCATAACAGATGGAATCACATTGATTAAGCCATTCCTACCTATTGAAGGGATCTATTACAATGTTAGCTATTTAACCTACCGAATGCCTTAATGGGAACACTTTTGTGAATTGAGCTTACTCGATCCCCTAGAAAACTAATTGCTATTGTGCAGTGCTTATTGAAACTTCGCCACCATCTTCTTACCGTGAGAGTTTGTTTGCCAAACTGAAATATTCGTTTACGAGTGTGTATGTCGGGTGAGCAAAGTCTAGTGGAAAAGTCAGTGGAAGAAATTCTGATAGATTTAATGGAAGAGACAGTCATATCCATAGGTGCACAAGCTTCATCAACGAGAGGATTGCAAGCCTCTCCATCGACTACACGTTGATATGGAACATCCAGAACTGCGACAGAGAAATGAACCAAGCATCATGATGACTTGGTGAATGCGAAGCTCATACCATCAATTCTTCCCGACTATATCCTACCTATGGCTAGCGCTGTTAGTCGTGACAGTGTACTGAGGGACTTTGACTACACATTGATCACTGTTGGGATAGATTCTGACATTGAAGATCAATGAATTCAATTTGGGAGATCGCAAGAACTATGGGATTCTCGCCCCACATACTTATTTGACCAAGACAATGGGGAATAAGTCAAAGATAATCCCCTAGCCATGGACCATGGACATCGCGAGGTCCACCATTCTTAACGTGATGAAGATACCACACTTCGGAATACATCAGGAGGTTAACATGTGCATTAATATCCTACTATCATGCTTCCATGGCGGTTACCTATGGTTGGATAGGTGCATCACTGTAGATCCCGCGTTGATCCACTGGATCACCGGATTGAGCATCCAAGGATCCATAGGATCGTTACCCAGGGAAGGCTACAGATTGTGCCTTGGTGCAGCAGATAAAAGACACTTATGGTGATGTGGATAAGGGGAAGTGAGGCTACAAGGTAGCCTCCATCCAGAATGTCGCAGTGCGCCTAACTTTCCAGTTGATTGCTGGTAATCTAGTCAGGAAGAAGAGACCCACATAGGTCATGGGGTTTGTCGTCGACCTCGCATGAAAATGCGTGGAAGGGCTACAAATGAACTGGGTGAGCTACCTCGTCAACTTGTTAGAAAAATACTGTCGCGAAGCTCAGGACTAGGGCTATGAGTTTCATTTTAGTTGGCTATTAATCCTCATTGCCTTCATTTCTTGGGAGATGTCAGAAGGAGTGACCTTCCTTGAAATTGAGCCGTCTGAACCATTAGCTACGAAGTTCACTACGCTATGGTATTCGAGCGACATGGTGAAGAAATGGAAGTCAAACATGGTGTTCCACACCTACTATCTGCAACTAAAGAGGGCAATTGAATTCTTCCCTTGAATGGCATCGAACACCCTTCATAGGTTCAGGCCAATAGCGAAGTTCTATGCAGATAGGCACTTCATATATATTAATGCACACATAGACGAACACAAAGAAGAACTCCAGTCCTACTACAAGCTCACTAAGAAAGATATGGAGGAAATGACTAAGGAATGGCCTGCAGAATTCCTGTTACCAGTAGAACAAACAAAACTTTCTGACGCTGACCTCATCAAAAACCCTATCGTCACTCATGAAGAATATGATGCACCCAACAACAACAAGAATACAAAGAAGGAAGAGGTCCAGGAACTGAACAACGCATTAGAGGAGACTACATCAGATTTACCTAAAGGGGGAGGAGGTGACGAAGTAGACAAAGAAGAGGACAAAAGGAAAGAAGACAAACAAGAACAAGGCAAAGTGACACCTCCTTAGTTGCAGAATGCACTCACGGTGGATGAAATCGATCTCATAATCACCGTTGTAGCAGAAAATTCTGAGGACATTATACAACGCAACGAAGCGAAGCAAGAAACCATGTTTGATAGGATCGAAGAAAAAATCAAAGGGGTACAACAAGCCCTCTACTCGAGTCACACAATGTCTACTGTGCCATCGTCATCTGAAGGAATTGAAGTGGGAGATGAGCCTTCCCAGCTACACAAAATAGCAGATTCGACTGAGGCTCACCTCAGTCAAGTCCAAGAAGAAAAAGAGCAGTCCATTAAGGCATTGAAATAATAAAAGAGGAAGCGATAGAGCAATGTCAGGTTGCATAGCAAGAAAAAAATGACCTCTAGGAAAAGTTTGCAGAAGAAAGAGCACAGATCCAGAAGGAAAAAAAACAACTATTCGCAGAACAAATGGGAATTAAGGAGGAAGTCACTAGAGCACTTCACTCTGTGTAGGGCCTAACATAGACAGAAGAAGAAACAATGGAGAGACAAGTGGAGAAGCTCACTGAAGCCATTGAGCAACTTCAATAAAGAGTACCAGAATTGGAATTACAAGCAGTGCCAAGCACTCTACAGGAAGTGAGAGATCAGAGAGAAGCAACTTCCAGGAGCGCAGTCGAGAGAATCAATGCATTGGACTTAGAATGAAAAAAAATTAGTAGTCAAAGTGCACAGACATAAGTGCCTTGCAGAGGACCCATAATTAAGGACACTAGAGTCACAGCTCCATGAGGCAAAGAAACAAACATCAACAGTGTAATCACAGTTCAAACCACTGTCAGTGGTTGAGAGGATGAAAAGGTCCTAGGAACAAAACATGGTTCAACAACAGGTCCATGCTATTCAGATTAAAGTCATGGAAGCGACCCAGAGGCTCCAACTAGTGCAAGATGAAGCCTGCACACTTTTTGAGGAAATTGAGGGACAAGGTGCATAGCTGCAACAAGTAGTCACATTGGTAGAACAATGTTTGGCAGGGCCTGTGATCGAGAAAGTTATTCAGGAGTTTGCTGAGTAGGAGGATTTAGTGAAGCAGCAGGTCGAGGCAGCTTGAGCCAAGGTTGAGGCATCTTGAGCCATGCTCAAGTCCTTCGAGGTAGAGCTACCCAGATCAGAGTGACTCAGGATGAGTCACAGGTGAGTGTTGGGGGCATGTTGGCCCTCAACCAAGTTTTGGAGATCCTTGGTAATGTTTGACCACTTTTGGGACTTCGACAAGCTGGTTGAAGATGAAGCGCCAGGCAAAGCAGAGATTGTGGGATCTCGCCACCTTTTGCGGACTTTTTGGGTTTAGGGTTTATGTAATGGTTATGGGATGTCGGCCCATGGGTTTAACCCATGTTTAGGCCTTTTGTAATGTATAAATAGAAATCTAGGCGATGCAAGTAAGGGTGGTAGTGTGTTGTTACGCTAAGTGCAAGTGATGTAAGTAGTTGTATCTATGTGATCGAGTTAGCTCTGTGCATACTATGTTGAGAAATTGCAGATATGAGTGTAAATGATTGTAATAAGGCTCTATGCTGTACCAAGCTCGGGAATGGAGGATCTGGCAAGGTGCACGCAGATCTCCTATCCTATGCAGAGTTGGTTTTGAGGCTCTTTTCATGTAGGAAGATTGAAGGAAGGTAATAAAGAAGACGAAGAGTTGGTGGATGTAGCCCCACACTGGGGTGAACCACGTATATCATGTGTTATGGTTCCTTTGTGTGATTGATGTGACTTATGCTTAGTGCTATGATCTTTATGTATGCTAAATGTAATTGATGTGGTAGCTTGGTGTGTAATGATATGAATGAATGATAGATCTGATCTATTTCTATGTGCTAAGTGCTTGGTTGTGTTAGATCTTATTGAATACTACATTTCTCTGTAATTAGGGTTTCTTCTTGTGATGTGAATAAGGGTTCAACATTAATGAATGTTAACTACTAAGTGTTCTGTTAAGTACTATGATCATAGATCTGTGTCCCATCTAGGTTGTAGACACTTGAGTCCTATAACCACCCCCACCTCTACCTTGGGTGAGACTTCATCTGCTTCACAGGTGTTGCCGAAAGGTCCAGTAGTTAGAGTTTTGTTGGTGCGGTTGAAACTGGGTACCAGACAGAGAAAAGATAATTTTCACACAATGGGGAAGGATAGAGAAGAAACAACAGGCTACTCCGCGCAGTCTAAGGTCAAAGTGGAATAAATGGTTCAAATTTGCAGTGCCTCGGGATGAGTCACAGGTGAGTGTTGGGGGCCTGTTGGCCCTTGGTCATGAAGTAAGAAAGAAAGTGAGGAAAAAGGGAAGGAAAATATGAAGTGCAAACTACGCGGAAGACACATTGACTGAGATTGGGTCGAGGTGGTCAAAGAAGAAGAAAATAAGGAGTGAAGTAAGGTGTTGGCCCTTGACCAAGTTTTGAGGATCCTTGGTCATTTTTTACCATTTTGGGACTTCGACAGGATTTCGAAGGCGGAGCACAAGATGAAGTGGATATCCCGAGATATTGGCTCCTCTTTTAGGGATTTTTGGGTTTTGGGCTTATGTAACAGGTATGGGGATGTCGGCCCATGGGTTTACCCATGTTTAGGATTATTTTGTAAAGTATAAATAGATGTCTAGATGATGTAAAAGTGTGTATGTGTGTATGGGAAGTAGGCATCTATGTGATTTTGTGCTAAGTGCTAAAGTGATAAGTGTGAACTGTAATTACTTTTTGCATACTAGGTGAGGCTTGTAGAGCTAAATGCAAGTAGTTGTAAGAGACTGTGGAAGGAGTTTTGCTGTAACTCAAGGAAAGAGGATCTAGTGAGGTGCACAAATCTCCTGTCATCTATGGAGTAAGATCTCAAGGCTCTGTGCATGTAGCTGATTGACCGAAGATAATAAAGAGAAGAAGAGTTGGTGGACATATCCCCAGGGTGTGGGTGAACCACGCATATCCTGTGTTTTCATGATTTGTGCGATGTATTGATATGTTTATGTGTTTACTTTATTAAGTGATTTGATATAGATGAATGATAGATAGATATTTTGATGCTTTGTGCTTAATAATATGAATAAGTGCTAGATCTAACCCATGTGAATGTGCTTACTTCTCGACTATACTAGATCTGGGTGAATACTGCGATGCTCTGTAATTAGGGTTTTACTACGAAGTAGATATTGGTTAAATACTAAAGGATCATAATTGATAAGTGCTATGTTAAGGTACTACCATCACATATCTGTGTCCCAACTAAGGTTGTAGACACTGGAGTCCTGCAACCACCCCTACCTCTACCTTGGGTGAGACTTCATTTGCTTTGTAGGTGTTGCCGAAAGGGCCGGTAGTTAGGTTTTTGTTGGTGTGCTATTGTAGTGTTGAACCCTAGGTTTTCACCTGTGCCAACAAATGGTTCTATTGCCAGGATTTGAAACTGTGATTGTTGGGAACTGAAAAATAAGAAGCTTTGTGCGAAGATCTGACCTGAAACTGTGATTGCTGGGAACTGAGAAAGAAGAAGCTATGTGCGAAGATCTGAGCTGAAACTATGAAATCTATGTGCGTAGATTTGTTTCCCTAGTGTGTGGTATTCTCCTCGATCTGTACTAAGAAAAGAAGTCTAATCTGAAGAAAAGAGGTAAGATATGAAGGATTTGTGCTTTGTTAAAGGTAAGAATAGTGAAAAGTTTTAGATTTGGAAGCTTTGTGCTCTACTGAAAGTAAGATTAGTGGAAATTTTTGTTTCAAGAGTATGGATCTAGGTATGTTTGATAAATTTTGTCCTAGCCTGAAAACTAGGGCACAACTAGAAGAAAAGAGGTTTGATATGAGTAGATCTAATAGAAATAATGAAATATATGTTATACATATGCATAGAAAGAATGTTTGGACTAACAAATGGATGCAGGATCCTAGAAAGAATTTTTTGCAGGTTAGCTACTATGATTCTAGTGTGCAGTACAGGAAGGGATGGGGATCATTTAAAAGAAAGAGAGGATTGACTCTTTGTTACAGTTGCAGAATACGGGGACATATTTCTAAGGAATGCCCTGGTAGAAGACCTAGTTGTCTTTGTTGTAAAGCTGTGGATCATGAAGTTTTGGATTGCCCTAGAATGATTGCTAAGCTTGAAATAATGAATATGAGCCAAGAAGACCCTGAGAAAGGTCAAGACACTAATACCATGGAAGAACCCCCAAAAGAATAAGAATTTGTATTGCTGCAAATGAAAGAAACCCTGAATGAACACCGAAATATCAACTTATCAGAGATCTTCAAAGAAAAAGAGTACATAGAAGCAAGAATAGGAGACTTCGACATAGACTGTGTTCTGGATGAACAAACACAGGTGAATATTATGAAAGAAATAACTTGGGAAACCTTAGGAAAGCCTGCTATGATTCCTTCATTGGGGGGAATAAGATTATTTGGAGGAAAATTGACAAACCTATGTGGAATGCTCACCCAGATATCTATGAGGGCCCATGGAACTTCGACAGAGGAATAATTTGAACTTGTTAAATTTATTGAGAAAAACGCCCCATTTGCTATATTACTAGGAAAACCTTGGATTGAAAGGGATCATGCCATAAGGAAGAAGAAGAAGTCTTAGAGTAGAAGACACATGAATTAAAAGATTTCATGACTAGGAAGATCGCACACTTGATTGCAGAACAGGAGAACATATCAAAGATATTTAAAACCAGAGACTTGGATTTCAAAATCGAAAGAATAGAAGAAGACTCACATAAGACCAACGAACCTACCCCATATAGAGAAGAAGTATTGCCCTTGAATCCTAGGAAAGAATCTCAACCGCGCGAAGTTACTATGCCAAGAGGAGATAAGAATCAGAATGGAAAGAGGAATACCGAGAATAATCTCAATGGAAAGAAGGCTAGAAAACTAAGTTAGAAGAGATCAAAGATAGAAAAGTTACAGAACGTTCTAGAGGGAATTGCGTAGAAGGAAAATTTACAAAACTGGAAATTTGTCGGGATATCAGAACATTGTCACATAACACTTCGCCATGGAGAAGAAATATAGCCGTTGGAAACAATATAAGCATTAGACTGATACCCCGAATGGGTAGAAAGGAATTTATGGTCAGAAAGCTCGCCATTAGACCATTGGAACCACGCTGTAACAGATATAACTGAGTTAATGAAGGCTTCTCACCCATTGGAAAGATCTGTTGCCTAGTTATATACTTATTCCGTCGAGCCTTGTACCGAGAACACTTTTTCCACCCATGATTATCTGAGCTCACTGATTAGTTGATTTCGCGTAGTGATCTTCGAGCTATCGCTCTCCATCCCGTCACATTGAGTTGTTTCTCTTCAACTCGAGATAGTCAACCACGAGTGGGTATGTCCGAATAAATTAGCATAGTCGAAGAGTCTGTGAAGGAGGTACTCATCAAACTTATGACTGAAAGAGTAATGAATTTAGGTGTATAAGAATCATTGATGAGAGGAGTGCAAGCCTCTCTGTCGACCGCACACAGATCCAGGCCCTCCTGAGTCATCACCGAAAAGAGAACCAAGAACAAAGATGACCTAGCAAAATCGAAGCTAATCCCGACCATCCTACCTTATTATATCCCACCCCTGGCCAGTGTAGTAAGTCGTGACAGTGTCCTGAGGGACTTCAACTACATTATCATCACTACATACCTCCCGAAGGGGAGACGCACAGTCAGACCACAACTAGAAAGGATTCCAACCTTGAAAATTAGCGACTATAACCTAGGAGACCGTAAGAGATATAACATGCTTGCACCTTATAAATATCTGACCAAGATGAAGGGAAAGAAGACGAATATCATCCCTCATTCATGGATGATAAACCTCGTGCAATCCACCCTATTAAATGTAATGAAGATTCCACATTTTGGAAGGCACTAGGAGGCTAACGCATGCGTTAAGCTCCTATTGTCATGATTCCATGGTGGCTATCTGTGGTTGGACAGACGTATCATTTTCAATCCGGTGTTGATCCATAGGATCACCAGACTAAGCATGCAGGGACCCGACTCACAAGATTTCTACCCAGGAAAAGCAGCAGACCGCGCCCTAGCATAGACGATTAAAGAAACATATGACAATGTTGAGAAGGGGATGCGAGGCTACAAGGTAACCTCCATCCAAAATGGTGCAGTGTACCTAGCATGTCAATTAATTGTAGGGAAGCTAGTAACAAAGAACATACCCACGCAGGTCACAAGGTTTGTAGTTGACCTCGTTGGGAAATGCGTGGAAGGCCTACAGATGAATTGGGTGAAGTACCTAGTTAGTCAGCTCGAACTGGATTTCTGTGAAGCCCAGGATCAGGGCTATGAGTTTCACTTCAGCTGGATCTTGATCCTCATCACGTTTATTACTTAGGAGATGCCAGAAGGTGCGACCTTCCCTGACATCAATCCATTTGAGCCGCTTGCTGCAAATTTCACCACACTCTGGTATTCGAGCGATATGGGGAAGCAGTGGAAGTCAAATGCAATATTCCATACCTACTACTTGTAGCTTAGGAGAGCTATTGAATCCTTTCCTTGTATGACACTGAACACCCTAGACAGGTTCAGGCCTCTTATGAAGTTCCGCGCTGAAAGGAATTTTATTTACATTACTGTACGCGACGATGAAAGCAAAGAAGAACTTTAGTACTAATACAAGCTCACTACAAAGGACCTGGAAGAAATCATTAAAGACTTGCAAACAAAATTCCTTATCCCTGCTGACCCCACAGAGCTATCTGACCCAGACCTCATTGGAAATCTGGTAGTTACTCGTGAAGAGTATGATGCCCCAAGCAGTAGAAGGAACAAAAATAAGCAAGATATACAGGAAATACACAGCACGACAAAAGAGACCGCATCCAAGTCACCTAGTGGAGGAGGTGATGACGAAGTGAACAAAAAGGAAAATCAACAAGAAGAAGATAAGCAAGGTGAAGTAACATCACCACAGAACCCTTCTGAAGACACTGATCCCTCTAATAAAAGGAAGGTTTCCCCCATGAAACCTTCATCACAGAAGAAATCCAAAGCCAACAAACCAAATATGCAGAGTGTACTCATGGTTGATGACTTCGATTTCATTATTTCAGCCGTAGGATATGCCTCAAAAGAGCTTGTGCAAAGGAACGAAGAAAAACAAGAAGCCATGTACGATAGAATTGTAGTAGAACTAAGAGGTGTACAACAAGCCCTTTATTCGAGCCGCACAGTGTCCACTGCACCCTTGCCCTCGAAATAACTAGAACTGGGAGATGAGCTTGCTCAACTCCATAGACTGGTTGATGTGACTGAAGCTCACCTTCATCGAGCACAAACTGAGAAAGAATAGGTCAAAACAGCCTTGAAACAAGCACAGGAGGAAGTTATAGAGAAACACATGATTGTGTAGTAGGAGAAGGACGCTCTTCAAGCAAAGTTCTAAGAAGAAAGAGTGTAGATCTAACAGGAGAAAGAAAATATTCTCACGAAGTAGGTCAGAGTGAAAGAAGTATATCTAACAGGAGAAAGAAACGCTACTCACGGAGTAGGTCAGAGTGAAAGAAGTAGTCAACAGAGCTCTTTGCTCTGTGACA
Organism: Picea mariana; assembly: GCA_032191745.1. Lineage (NCBI taxonomy): Eukaryota > Viridiplantae > Streptophyta > Pinopsida > Pinales > Pinaceae > Picea > Picea mariana. The sequence continues at coordinate 34,872 of JASDQU010504966.1, read as the reverse complement.
AGCTTGGATAAGAAGGAGGAAGAACCAGTAGAACACGAAGTAGATAAGCTCACAGAAGCTATCCAACATCTACAAAAAATAATAACAGATCTTGAGCTAAGAACAGTGCCCCGTACTCCACAGGATGTGCGAGATCAAAGAGAAGTGACTGCTCGAGGCACAATTGAGAGATTAAAGGCCCTTACCATGGAATGTAAAAAAATGAGTGATCATAGTGCCCAGACTTATGAGAGACTCACTGAGAACCCAGAGCTAAAGGAATTGGAGTTGCATCTCCAGGAGGTGAAGAAACAAGAGGAAATAGTACAGGCGTAGTTGAAGCCCCTGTCATCCATTGAGAGGATGAAGCGATCCCAAGAAAAACGAAGTGCTCAATAGTAGGTCCACACCATTTAGAGAAGAGTCATGTAAGTGACTCATAGGCTCCAACCTATACATGAAGAGGCTTGCCATCTATTCACAGAGATCAAAGGCCAAGGACAAGAACTGGAGCAAGTTGTCACTGCAGCCGAACAACACTTAGAGGGACTTGTCAACGAAGCTGTTATCCAAGAGTTTGCTGAGAAGGAGGCCATGGCACAGAAACAGGTTGAAGAAACTCGAGCCAAGCTCAAGGATTTTTACATAGAATTACCCAAAGCAGAGTGACTCGGGACAAGTCACAGGTGAGTGTTGGGGGCATGTTGGCCCTTGACCAAGTTTTGAGGATCCTTGGTCATTTTTGACCATTTTGGGACTTCGATAGGATGTAGAAGGCAGAGCGCAAGACGAAGTGGATATCGCTAGATCTCGGCCCTTATTTTAGGGATTTTTGGGTTTTGGGTTTATGTAACGGGTATGGGGATGTCGGCCCATGGGTTTACCCATGTTTAGGCCTATTTTGTAAAGTATAAATAGATGTCTATATAATGTAAAAGTGTGTATGTGTGTATGGGAAGTAGGCATCTATGTGATGTTGTGCTAAGTGCTAAAGTGCTAAGTGTGAACTGTAATCACTTTGTGCATACTAGGTGAGGCTTGTAGAGCTAAATGCAAGTAGTTGTAAGAGACTATGGAAGGCTTTGTGTTGTAACTCAAGGAAGGAGGATCTAGAGAGGTGCGTAGATCTCCTGTCATCTATGGAGTAAGATCTCAAGGCTCTGTGCATGTAGCTGATTGACCAAAGATAATAAAGAGAAGAAGAGTTGGTGGACATAGCCCCAGGGTGGGGGTGAACCATGTATATCCTGTGTTGTCATGATTTGTGCGATGTATTGATATGTTTATGTGTTTACTTGCTTAATTGCTTTGATATAGATGAATGATAGATATATATGTTGATTCTTTTTGATTAACAATATGAATAAGTGCTATATCTAACCCATGTGAATGTTCTTAGTGCTTGACTATACTAGATCTGGGTGAATACTGCGATGCTCTATGATTAGGGTTTTACTGCGAAGTAGATATTGGTTAAATACTGAAGGATCATAATTGCTAACTGCTCTATTAAGGTACTACAATCACAGATCTATGTCCCAGATAAGGTTGCAGACACTGGAGTCCTGCAACCACCCCTACTTCTACCTCGGGTGAAACTTCATCTGCTTTACAGGTGTTACCGAAAGGGCCGGTAGTTAGGGTTTTGTTGGTGCATTTTTGTAGCATTGAACCCTGGGTATGCGCCTATGCCAACATAAGGGAAGACGAGTTGTTGGATGAGAAGATTGAGGATAATAGATCAACAAGCAATATGAATCATGGACAACGCAAGAAGTGGAAAAATCCACCAATAGATGCTTTGGAGCACTTCACGGAAAAGATGGAAATACAAGCTGGGGAAGCTCGAAAAATGTGGGTCAAGTTGACCTAGGGTTTTGGTATTTCGGGTTTTGACACCTAGGTTTCGACCTAAGGATGTCCAAGAGATATTGCAATGTATAAATAAGAACCTAAATGAGAGAAGAGGGGTTCACTATTGTTGTGAGAATGAGTGTTTTCATTGTGGATTGAGAGA
>JASDQU010504966.1:20447-32617 GCA_032191745.1 Picea mariana | reverse complement strand
TGCTGTGTTATTTTACCTTCTGTTACTCTGTTGAATCATTACTGTGTTAGATTTGAGATATAACTGTGCGAAGTAGGTTAATTCTTGGTAAGAATAACTAGGGTGTTGTGTGTTATTCTTTTGGATCCACTTGCGTTTCCTCTAGTTGTAGACACATGTGTCCTGCAACTCCCTATCACTACATTGGGTGATACTGCATATGCTTCATAGGTTTTGCTGAAAGGGTCAGTAGTTAATTCTTGTTGGTGCATTGTTAGAACTGGACCCTGAGTCTACCCCTATGCGCCAACAACATTAATCTAATGGGAATAAATGATAATGATTCTATTTTTCTTACCAAAGAAGAACATGATCTTTTCCTTCTTTCACAAACTGAAGTTGATGAGGAAGAATTGGAACAACAAGATTTTGAAAATGCAATTATGGAAGTTCATAGAAAGTATAACCTAAGAAGTAAGAAGTCCAATGATAGTCAAACCAAGAAATCTTCTGACTTTAGAAAGAAAACAGATACACTTGCCAAGAAAGTTCTTGATAACCCCCCAAAGAAAAACTCAAAGGTCCCAACTAAAAGAACATCTGATTCTGTATAAAAAACAGCTCAAACTAATGTTCCCTCACCAACCAACCCAAAGATACTTCCAAGAAGAATGTTGTTGAGAAATCATATCTCCCTAACCAAAATAAAACTCAAACCTCATTCAACCTGGAAAGTGAATTGGAAAAACTCAAGATACTTATTCCTCTAACAGGGTTAATGAATAAGAATGCTTATAGATCACAAGTGATAACATCTTTGAACATAGAGGTAGGAATGGGTACAGACATAGTAAACATCGTTGATGATCAACCAAAGTTATTATTTGGGCCTGAAGTTGATGGAAAATCTGAAAGTGGTATTGTACCTCCTTTTTATATTAGTTTAAATATTCATGAAAAAAAATTTCACAAGACCATGCTAGACTCTGGTTCTTCTCACAACCTTATGCTTAAGGCTATTATGGAGAAATTAGGACTTGACATCACTAGACCTTACAAGGATTTATATTCTTTTGATTCAAGTAAAGTAAAATTCATAGGTCTTGTCAAATATTTGTGTGTTGCTTTCGCACAAATCCCAACCAAGAGCATGGTAATGGACATAGTTGTTGCAGACATACCTCCTAAATATGGCATGTTACTGTCTTGCTCATGGGGAGACAAGTTACAAGGTACCCTACAACTGGACATGTCTTATGCCACCATCCCATTATTTGGTCAAAAAAGGAGATTATATAGGGAGACACTGATTAAATACATGGTCAGTAGTCAGGATAAACCACATAATTATCCCTTATATTTTGTTCATTCAGAACTTGATTCTTTTATTTTATAAAATGATGGAGACATGGAAAGAAAAATTGCAAATCTGGAGGATTATGTTTATAACTTGGAGGAAACAAAACAACCCCTGAAGAAGACAAAACATTGATGGTACAATATGATGAACCAAAAGAACCTTTGTGGATTTTAGACTTTGATGGTGCTATTAGTAAGGAAGGATTAGGATCTAGTGTGTGGGTTTCAAATCCAAAACAAGACATGCAGAAAGCCATTCCTACAAGTTGAATTTTCAGTGTACCAACAATATAGTTGAGTATGAAGCCTTAATTCTAGGTTTGTAATTGTTAAAAAAAAATGGTGCTAAGAGAATTTCAATTAGGGGTAATGATGAATTCATAATAAAAGAGATCAAAGGTGAATACTCTGCTAAACACCCAAGACTGAGAGCCTACATAAATGTTGTTCTAGATTTCCTTCAGTTCTTTACTGAATATGATTTGCAAGCCATTCCCAAATATCAAAACATTCTTGCTGATGGTCTGACTACCTCAACAACTACTTGTAAGATACCATTTCATCATAATCACCAGTATACAGTTGAAGTGTAGACCTGCTATCCCAGAAAATATTAGGTATTGGCAAGTTTTTGGAAATGATGAACAAATTGAATTTTTTTTGCAATCAAAGAATGAGTTTGAATGTGCCAATATAGATGTTGATAGTTATGATGAGAAATAAAATGTAAATAAGATAAGTTTAGAAGAAATAAATAAAAAAAAAGAAGATATGTACATTTTGCAATTGAAAGATAATATTTTTCCTAGAGGATTAGTCCCTTTGGAAGAGTTGTTTGATTTTGATGATGTGGCTAAAAAACCTAAAATTGAACCTACTGGAAAGGAAGTTGAAGAATGTAACATAGGAACTAAAAAAGAACCAAAGATGATTAAACTGTCAAAATCTTTACTTCTTGCTCAAAAATAGAAACACATAGAATTATTCAAAGAATTTATAGATGTTTTTGCATGGAGCTATGAAGATCTGAAATCTTATGATACTAGCATTATACAACACAAAATTCCTATAAAAGAAGATCAAAATACTTTCAAACAAAAACTTAGGAGAATTAACCCAAATTGATGCCTTTGATTGAAATGGAAATAAAAAATATGTACGATGCTAAAATCATTGTCCCATTAAGAATTTCTAAATGGGTGTCCAATTTAGTTCCAACTAGGAAGAAGAGTGGAAAAATCAAGTTGTGTATTGATTTCAGAAACCTAGATAAAGTCTCTCTCAAAGAAAACTATCCCTTGCCAAAAATGGACCATATTTTGCAGAAGGTAGTTGGTTCCAGTAGAATTTCTCTGTTAGATGGTTTTCTAGTTACAACCAAGTTTTAGTCCACCCTGGTGATAAAGAGAAAACAACATTTACTACACCTTGGGGCACTTTCAAGTATGTGAAAATTCCTTTTGGTTTAATGAATTCGGGGGCTACATTTCAAAGAGAAAAAGATATTCCTTTTGTGGATGAACTTGGAAGATTCATTGTTATATACCTGGATGATATCACTATTTTTTCAAAAACAGATGAAGAACACTTACTCCACCTTCGAATATTTTTTGAAAAATGCAGGAGATTTGGAATTTCACATAATCCAAAGAAAACATTGTTTGGTCTAGAAGAGGGTAAGCTGCTTGGACATATCATATCAAATGATGGAATTAAAATTGATCCCAACAGAATTGAAGCCATTCAAAAAATAGATCATCCCATAAACATAAAAGAAATAGAACCTTTCATTGGAAAAAAAAATTTCTAAGAATATTTATCCCTAACTTGACATAACTTTTGATAAATATAACAAATATGTTGAAAAAAGACACAAACATAAAATGGACGATAGAAGCAAAACATTCCTATGATCAGGTGAAACAAGACTTGACACCGGCCTCTATGCTTATCAACCCTGATTACACAACAAATTTCGTCCTATTCTCTTTTGCCTCTGAGCATACTATTGCAACATTTCTTTTGTAGGAGAACAGTGAAGGCCATGAACAACCTATTTCTTTCTTCAGTAAATGCTTAATAAATGCTGCACTAAATTACAACATTGTGGAAAAGAAATATTTTTCTTTGGTGAAAGAAATCAAATATTTCAGAGTATACATTCTCCACTCACACATTATTTCTTATGTCCCAAATTCTTTGGTAAATGATATCTTGCCCCAAGATAGTCTTGATCGCAAAAGGGGTAAATAGATTGTTTCTATCCTTGAATATGATATTGAGATCAAACCAACCAATCTCATCAAGGGTCAATGATTAGCTAAATTGATGGCTGAGACCAACTTTCATGCTTTGGATATTAATTTTCTAGTTGCAGTGGATGAACAAGAAGCGCAAGTGACTCCACAAGTTAAAGAGGTTTTCTCAACCTCTCCCTGGTATGCAGACCTGATTTTTGTTTTAAATCATTTACAAGCTCCTCCTGGTTTAACAAAAAATAAAGATAGATTTCTTAAACTCAAAGATATGAAGTATTGTATTTTAAATGGCAATTTGTATTGGAAATATGCTGGAGCGATTCTACTAAACTGTTTGTCAAAAGATGAGGCTGATAAAGCTTTGCAGGAATTTCATGAAGGAGATTGTGGTGGACATTTGAACTGGAAGACCACTGCCAAAAAAATTCTAAGAGCTAGTTTCTACTGGCCAAATTTATTTGTATATGTCCACAAGAAATTGACCTCCTTTCATAGTTGTCAAATCTTTGAAGGCAAAAGGAAACTTCTGCCTTTACCCTTGAAATCAATTTTAGTTGAAACTCCTTTTCAACAATGGGGTTTGGATTTCATTGGCGAAATCCATCCCCCGTCATCAGGCCAACACAAATGGATTCTCACAACCACTGATTATTTAACCAAGTGGATTGAAGTTGTACCCACAAGGCAAGCCACTGATGTTGTGATCATTAAGTTTTTGGAAACTAACATTCGTTCAAGATTTGGATGTCTCAGGAAAATTATCACTGACAATGCAACAAAATTCAAATCAAATAAGATGGTAGAGTTTTTCAGAAAATATCATATCACCTTAGGACACTCTACTGCCTATTACCCTCAAGGGAATGGATTAGTAGAGTCTTCAAACAAGAGTTTGGTCAACATCATCAAAAATTTGCTACAGAACAACAAAAATTCATGGCACAACAAGATGGTAAATGCACTATGGGAAGACATAATTACTACAAAGAGGTCAATTGGCATGTCCCCATACCGGTTGGTTTATGGAATGGATGTTGTTTTTCCCACTTGTTTTTCAACAAATATCAGATCACCTTAGGACACTCTACTACCTATTACCCTCAAGGGAATGGATTAGCAGAGTCTTCAAACAAGAGTCTGGTTAACATCATAAAAAATTTGCTGCAGGACAACAAAAATTCATGGCACAACAAGTTGGTAAATGCACTATGGGAAGACATAATTACTACAAAGAGGTCAATTGGCATGTCCCCATACCAGTTGGTTTATGGAATGTATGTTGTTTTTCCCACTTCTTTAGGTGTCCCTGTCATGAAATTACTGCATGAATTACCGGTAGAACCAAATGAAACCCAAAGGAGAATTAATTAGACTATACAACTGCAACAATCTAGAGAAGAGGTCTACAACCAAACTCAAGTGATTCAAGAAAATATCAAGAATATCTATGATATAAGGACCAAGGCTGATGACTTCCAGATAGGAGACAAAGTACTAAAATGGGACTCAAGGAATGAAGAAAAGGGAAAGAATGGAAAATTTTAGAATTTATGGAAAGGTCCATTCACAATACATGCCTACAGAGGAAGTAATGCATTTTTTTATCAAAGATATGGATGGAGAAGACCTGCCAAGAGGACCTATCAATGGCAGAATGCTCAAGCACTATGTTTCATAGGAATGAAAGTTTTCCTCACTCATTTCATTGTAAATACCATTTTACTTTTTCTGTCATGAGTGGGTGACTTTTATTAGAGGTTGAAGCTCAAAGAGAAGGCCCTAAGCCCCTGATTAGTTGTCACCAGATTTACATTTACAATAAAACTAATTAGAATGTAGAAAGTACTGGAGAATATGATTCAAGGCAACCGATAGCTAGTTCTTGGCACCTCACAAGGAGAGCACCATCCCCAAGTGGAGCCACTATTATAAACCTATATTTCATAGTATCACCTAGTGATTGAAATTTCTTCCTCTACTCATATTTGATTGTAAATAATATTTCCTTTTGCAAACGATTTACTAAAAGAAAAAGAAAAAGAAAAAAAAAGGATAAAAATAGAAAAAATGGAAAGAGGGTATAAAAGAAAAAATAAAAAGAAACTAAAAGAAAAGAAAAGAAAAAAAGACAAAAATATAAAACCCCATCAAAAATAAATTTAGTTTGAATCATATTGTCTAATCATGATCAAACTTGTTGAATTTGTGTTGATAGGTTARAGAATAATTTTGGTCAAACTGTTTAATCTTGGCCAAAGTAGTTAGGATAGAGTAATAATTAATCCAAGAGTCTAAGATGGATTAATAATGTTAGATGCCTAGGTTAGGAGATAGGTTAGTGATGTTTGTCTCATGAAAAATTGAAAGGGATGTAAAAATGCCCCTTGGTTGATTAAATTTGATTATTGTATCTTAGGAAAATAAAGCTATGGTGTAAAGTGGAAAAAGTAAGCTTAGCGCTATCTAACGCATTATTTTTATCCTAAGTTTGCTAACAGACAAGACATTTTGTCTTGTAGTGTTTAATTCTCACACAAATCTACATCGACGACACCCATCATCTCATAGATCAACAATCCTCATCGCTTTTCGGACCCCCCAACCTTTATACCTTTAATGGTGGGGGGGGGGGGGTTTGAAAAGTGGTTTTCCCCTGCGTCAGTCCCACCTAACGTGGCACTCCCATAGCATTTCAGACCTCCCCCCTCCCCCCCTCCTATTTCCACTTACCACCTACCCCCCACTATGTAATATACCCAAACCACCACCCAATACCACTCACCTCACTCTGCCACTGTAACCCTATTACTAACCTCCATATGTCCCATCCTACATACCCGTTACCCAATTAAAACACTCCTTGTGACCGTTAATCACCCAATAACAACCCCGCACCATAACATACACCTCCAACACACTGTAAAATCCTGTTTCACCTCCTGTAACACCATTTTCTGATACATACACCATGGACATCATGCCAAACCAAGATGTCAAGCTAACTGCCAAGACCTCTCACCGTCAACATGCATTTTTTCATCGGGTAATCAAAGTTGTTCCATTAATTTACCTTAATCTCTGTGAATTATGGGCCCCAAGGCCAAATCTGTTGATACATCTGAGAACCAAATCTGTTGATACATCTGAGAACCTGATCCTTCCCCCTCTTGTCGACCTAAACCACATACCTCTAGTGGATAAAGACTATAAAATCACAGAGCCAAGATGCGAATTCAACTTCTTCGAATTGCACTCATGGCTAAAACACATCTTTCTAGACTAGAGTGATGAAATTGGAATTTGGGAGTCCAATTTACCTATGTATATGTTCCCCCAAACTCACCATTTTCCCGAATTCGACCTTAGATTCCAAGCTCGCTATTTTCCTGACCAAAGGGCCATTGTTTTCTCCTTTGGAGAAAACCTGTTCACAGACACCTCTGAAGCCATTGACTAGATGCTGCAAATCCTAAGAAATGACTCTGCGATCCCATTCTCCATTGAATCCCTGAAAGACCTGTACTAGAAACTTGGTTTTCCCCAACGACCCCAGATCTTTGAGATTTTTCTACCAGAAGATGCCCAATTACCCAAAAAGAATCCCCCCTATTCATATTCCATCTTCACTGTCAAAGCCAACCAAATCATTTCTATGCTTTCTTATCTACTAGGTTATTACTCATATGAATGGGTAGATGAGCCTATACTAGGTTTTCTATCCATTTTTTCCACAGAAGAAAGAGTCTCAATTAAATTTAATTTCAGTCAATTTCTGGTTGATAACATTCATGATCAACTTTTTGTGTTTCCAACTGAAGGAATTTTAAGATATTTCTCAATTTTGGTTTACATATTCTTATTTTTTCAATCAGACAGGTTTCCATGTGCACTTCAGAAATTAAACCATGAAGGAAACCCACAGTTAGTGACCTCATGGACCTCATTGGTGAGGAAAAATTCAACAGAATATAGCTTCAAGGACTTCATAGACCAGTTATTTCACCCAGTGGTTTGCATGTTGAACAACAACACATAGCCAAGGGTCAATGAATAAATTCAGAGAATCCTGCACCTTTCTAATATAGCTAAGACAAGGGATTGGTACTTATACCAAAACCACTCAAATATAAGAGTATATGGATGTGAGCTTCCTCCTTACAGATTTCACAAATACCTCCCTGTTGGGATTTTTGCACTAGAATACATAAGGAAGATGGTGAATTCAGATGACATTCACTTTGTTGTAGCAAAGAAGAAGTCCCAGCTCAGGATCAAGACTCAAATTGGCCCTTTCATCTGCAACAACAGATCAACAGGAGAAGAAGAAGATAACCTCTTGAAACATATGAGGTTTACTCTGAGTTCCATTTGGGCATATGCCCCACTTGGTGTCATCTCTAAACTCAGATTCAAACAAATAATTACTCCTTATACTCACACATAGAAGCTAGAGGTGGAGAAATATATGAACCAGACAGAGTGGTAGGAGAACACATTGATAAAAACAAAAGAACAACCTTCCCCTATAACTACTTCACATACCAACACACCCAAAAATCAAGTAGAGAAGAGATAAATAAAGGAGGTTTATCCTTCAGTCACAGAGGTATCAGCCAAGGACTTCCAAGTTTATAGAAAGAGGGCCAAGACTAGTCATGCACCAAATTTTCTCAAGGAAGGAGAAATGAAGTCCACCATAGTCTTGGAGGGACCACATTCTTCAACCTATTAAGAAAGTCATTTTATAGTTTCTACATCATCACCAACATCTCAAAGACACCCAGACACTACTCTAATAGATGAATCAACTCATGGGAAAACAGAATCAAATGTTTTTGACAAGTGTTAAAAGATCAAGCAAAGAAATGAGATCCTCAACAACAATACCTATGTTCAGTTCTAGATGCAGACCTCCACTACTCAATAGAGACTTCTGTCAGCCTTTGACACATAAAGAGGAAGAATGCAAATGGAATTCTTATAAGCACAAGTTTCCCATCCTAAAGAAAATGCAGACTATACGAAGACTGGCTTTGAGTTTGATGTAAATGATGTCCATCCAATGGACCAGATGGATATGCATAGGCAGAAAGGAGAGATGATATTCTCGACCTTGAAAAATATCTCAATGAATTCTTCAAAGTTGCAGGTATCCCTGAACAATATTCTGTCCCAATTGAAGCTGGAGAAAATATCTTCTTTGGCCAAGGACAACAAAATCAAATCATTAAAATAATTGGTGTTGAATATTGGGTATGACCCAACAAATATCAAGGCAATAGAGGAATTTTTAAAACAGAAGAATGTTGATATAGCATCTCTGAGAAAACAACTGAAGCTTCTAGCTACAAAATATTCACAAGACAAATAAGTGTCTGAGACTGAAGGCCACAAAGAAGAAATGTTGAAGCTAATCATGGAAAAAAATGCACAAATAAGAGAAATGGAAGCAAAAATGGAAAAATTGATAAAGGAAAAGGAACAAAACATGTAGATGTCCATGATCCCATTGGAGTCATTCCATCTGACAGGAATCACAACAACAGAAGCATCCGCATCAACAAAAATTCCATCAGCAATCCCTGTACAAGTTTCAGATGCATCTGAAAAACTTGTAAAATTCATGGAGGACATGTCCATCCAAGGGGAAGAGATAAAAAAACAGCAGGAAGAAGTAAAGAACTTGCAGGAGTTGAATTCAATGTTCCAGGCCAGTCACCAGGCATAGGTGCATAAGTCTCAAAGGCTTAGTCAATAGTTACAACAATTAGAGAAATAAATTGTCATGGAAAAAACCTTAGCCCAAGCTAAGGAAAATATTTGGGTAGATATAAACAAGTCAATTTCAGAAATATAGCCATCCATACATATCATATTTGAACAAGATGAGTTAGTATAGAAAGCCAGAGGAGAAATTGAGATCATCAAGGAAGAGTTAGGAGAAATACCCACAAAGGCCACTGAACTTATCAGATTTCTAAACTCCAAAAAAAAGCAGGAGTTAGAAGAACTAGAAATTGAAGATAGAACAAAGACCATCCTTGAGATCAAGAAGGTCCTAACCAAGAAAGGATTGATGTTGCAGCTAGAATAAAAATATCAAGTGATGGAAATAGGTGTGCAGAGGTTTTTTAGTAAGTTTGAAGTGCTACACAAGAAAGGAATTCCTGGATTGTTAGTACTTAATGACAAATTGATCACTCTGTCTGATTACAAATAGAAAATGAGTGCAGTGGCAAAGGACAGTTCAAAATTTGCAGGGATACATGGAAGCATTACTGGTAAAGATTTATTAGAGACACTACAATTATACTTGAGTATTCAACATGATATTAATCATATATTCATCACAAAGCCTACCTTTTCTAGGTATACATAAATGGATGAAATATACAGGAAATTACTCAAGATTTCCATCCCAGGTAAAAATAGGTGGGAAGATCTATGCACACTACTTGAGTAGAGACAATTTTTGTGTTCTAGTCAGCATGGAGCATCCAACAAAAGTCAAAGAGATGCGTCATCAACCACTTCCACCAAATCAACACAAAGGATCCAAGCAAATCAACAAATCCCTATATTTTGTATTTTAGACATATAGTTAGTTAGATATTCCTCCATAATATCCTAGTCATTTATGACATGATCTGGTGTAAATTAGTTTTATAAATACTTCTCTCTTAGAAGTATTCAGGGTTGATTTTTTCACCCAGGATCTATTGTGTAATTTCTCAAAGGATCGACCAGTAATAAAAGAGGCTTATTCATATAATTCTTGTGTCAGATTGTTGGTGATGTACTATCCTTCTTTGTCAAATGTCTTTTCATTCTCTGTGATCATTGCTTGTTTTTCTAAATTTTAATCATTAAAAGAAAGTATAAAGAACACAATTTATTTCATTATACTCTGTATTTAGTTTTTTAATGATCTTCATGTTGTTCATCTGAAATTGAGTGAAGGAATTCTTAGTTTCTCCTCTTCTTAGTGGAGTTTCTCCTCTTTCCCCTCTTTTTCATTCCATTGAAATCAAATAGATCCAACAGTCTTACTACCCTGCCCTGTGGAGACAACCTCATAAAAAATTGAAACTGCTCCTCATCTTTAAATATAGACCCCATAGCCAAATGGAAAATTAAGCATTCTTTCAACCAATTATTTCAAACAAACAAACAAAACTCGAATTGTCATAATTAGCCTAATATTTTAAAACTCAAACAAATCTAAATCCAACATAGAGATCCCTCTATGAAGCTGGCAGGGCTAGATCCCAGCTTCAAAAGTGGTTTGGTAGTTATCTTTGTCTTTTCTTGTACAACCTCTGAAAATTATAGAGTGATAACAACTTCTTGAATTCCCAAGAAGAAATTACAAACTTTTCATCTTCTACATTATGTTTCTTTCTTAAAACAAGGAAAACAATTATAGATACAGATTCGAATTTATTTTATGTTTCTCCTTTGTATTTATCTCTAATGTATGTAGCCCATGCCTCATGATATCATGAAGTGGAAATAATCTTGCAATACATCAGGGATTCTAGGGAGACCTTGTGAGCTATTGAGTTTTGGGAGAGGGTTTGCATGTTCCTCTTTGTATTGTCCATGAATACTTGGATCATATTATGAGTTTTCACTGGCCTTACGAGATGACCATTCTTCAAATCATTGATTACTCTGAGTGGGATTCCAACAACTATTTCCCTGTCTCATATGCTTTCTTCTAATTTTGCGTGAACTTTCTCATCTGGTTTTGGATGGACTAGGTCTCCAATTTGAGGTAGATGACCTTTAATGGTTAGGATGATGGATGAGTTATATATCTTATGACATATATGGAGTGAGTTTTTCGGCTCCTTTTCGATATTTTCCCCAGTTTGTTCAAAATTACCTAGTGTAATGTAGTTCAACTTTGTATTCCAACATACATCTCTATAGCCAAATTGTGAATCTCCATCCTCACCGCTTCAACACATATCTTGAATTCTTGGAAACTACTTCGTTCACCTTTGTAGTGTCACATTTCTTCTTCCAAGGACTTTATGTTCTCCTTGTATTCTTTGATTTAAAGCATCATGTTCCTTAGGTTCTATTCAAATGCTTGTGTGAAGGCCATGCTATCTTAAGAAATTGACATTGGCTGATATTTAATGTTTTTTACCACATTTTTCTATGTATTTCCTAACTCCCTGTAAAAAATAAAGGAGTTCAGGCTAGTTAACTTTCAGGCCTTTGATTGAGTATATGCACCTAGTCCTAACTCTCCAAGTGGGAAATTTCCTCTAGTTAGGGGTATTTTTGAGGATGATTCAGGGATGTCCATGTTGATGGGGATAGAGAGTTGGTATTCCTCTTGTCTTTTCTTTTCCTCTTCATATTTTTTTCTTCACTCTTCTTATTTTTCTATTGCTTCTTATTCTACCCATGTTTTCTTTGCTTCTGCTCCTATTGTTGCTTCTCTTTCCTTTTTTACTTGTTCAACTTATTCTTCCTCTTTCTTCTTATATTCCTATGCTGATTTTGTTAGCCTATGGCTCACCTTTACCAATCACTAAGTCTAAATTGTCACCTATATTT
>JASDQU010504966.1:9180-20388 GCA_032191745.1 Picea mariana | reverse complement strand
CAAGTGATGACTAATGATTTAGTTAAGATTGCCTAGCCTAGTCATCATGCATAATTTTAGGATCTAGAGCAAATCTCTCTATGAGGTGGCATCACCCATTGTAATAAAAATATGTAACATTGGAGTGAATACATATGAGTGTTGGCTAGTGAGCCTTTTCCACCATGTTTTTGTTCTTGTTTATATTTTATCAATTGGTATCAGAGCTCTTATGATCTTAAGGGCTTGAAATCATGATAGTAGTTTTCCATGGATTTGTATGATAGTATCCTTGTTTCCTATACCAACAAATTGCAGATCTATAATATTTGGGATGCGCAATCATGGAAATAAAGAGAGCCACAGTCGAGACATTGTACGTACGTGATTCGAACTTTGGCGCATGTTCTACAATAATGTATGGAATTTACAACACATTAAAAATCGATTTGATTTTAGAGCACGGTGATGCACATTTGGTGAAGAGGAGATTCCAACGTCGAAATCTCTTGGAAAACTCGGTCGTAGCATCGATCAATTGATTGGTATATCAATTGTTTCTTTTTACAAAGGAAAATAATAATATTATTTTAGATCTATCACTGAACTCAAGTTGGTCAATTCTCTGTAAGTTTTGTTGAACTCTCTGCGTCTCTATTCTATCTGCAAAATTCATTTTTTTATCAGTCTGATTTCCAAGTGGATGATCACACATATCCCTCCATTTCTCTGCAACATTGATTTTCTGGTTATTTTTTGAGCTTTCGGCACATGCGTGCTAGATGAAGTTAGATCTAAATACTCTAAAACAAATTTCATGCCCATCTAGCATAGTTGATGTTTGTTGTTGTCGAAACCTTTTGTCTGACAATCAATTCCATCATCAATTCCCCCCTTTTTCAGCTGAAAGGAGAGACCACAAGTGGTTTCATGAACCATCTTCACGTGTACACATAGCTAGAAAGAGACATGCACACACTAGCGTAAGAGATCAGATCTGGAAATTGCAATATGATGATCATTTGAAACCTGCAGGAAAATACTCGTTGCATGGAGATCAACCTGCACACACACCCTCATTCAAAGCGACAAAATGGGACAAATTTCATTCTAGATGAACATGGGTGTCGTTAAATTCTTGATCTCTGCAATTCTGCGTGCATATGGAGACTATTTTTTGCTGGATCGGGTACTTGTGCATTGAGCATGTGCATTTTGAGCAAGAAGAGAGACCATAGCAGTAATATTCCCATTCATTTGCCTCGAATCCGGTACGACCTGGTGCGATTCAGTTTCAATATCCAATTTTTTTAAGGAAACTCAATAGGATTGATCCTTGCATCCAATTCGAATGCAGGCTTCATGGTATAAGTTTTTTGTTAGAGTTTACAGCCTGCTCTATGAGGATTCTACTGCTGAATAGTGAGGCTAGGTTTTCACTGGAACAATTTATAGGCTTCTTGATTATTCTTTAATCCTCTAAATGAGACGGTCATGTGCCTCGACTTCAATCCTCTAAATGAGACGATAGATAGCCTGTTCACGGATCTAATTGAAGTCCTCGATCTGTGCAAGGTTGAGCATTTCGAACATGGAGTTCTATCGCTGAAAACACAGTTGGAAGGTGGATAAGACTACACAAAGACCTACATTCTCCATTTCAAATTTGTTTGAAGAGAAGGCTATCATATTAATTTTATGTAAGACGACGTGCACTCCTCCATCAACCCGTAGCACTCACAAGATGCGAACTCGACCTTGCAACTCTGGGCAGGGTTGGAACTTGCGATATTGGGGGCATAGGGGATGAGGGATGAAATGGTTTCCAACGAGGTGCTCGTGGCCACCATGGGACTATCGGCTTGAAATCCTGGGCTTCTTAAATCTCTTCTGTTCGTTGTAAACCACTGGTATTATTATTGAAATCTATCTTTCTTTATCCCACATGACATATCTGAATAAAGTAGTCTGTGTCGTTTTAGGCATTGCCAAGAACTCCCAGATCGCAGAATATACAAAGTCTGTTTGTTTTTATGGCGACAAAATCTCCACAAGACTCGAATCCCCGAGAAGGAAATTGGTTTCAAATGGAAAGGAAACAAGATCAACTCCTCTGGATCCTCAGTTCGGCTCATCTTAAATCAGTGCATGGAGAGAGAGCAATATGATATTAGAGAAAGTGGAGTTTTCGTTGCTCCATTAACATTTATATTGTAATGCAAAACCACCAAAATGGGTCAATTTTTTGGTCAACAAATATACAAGTGCACTAATCCTTTATTGGAACAACACTATTTTTTTTCTTTTTCTTCTTTTTACACTCACACATGCATAGTGACTATAAGTCACATTTTGGCATGAATTGTAATAAGGCTAGATGGGGTGTCTAAGCCTTAGGTGTCTCAAGGCATTCTTATGACCATTTCATTGTATGGCAAACCATTGTTACATGGTTTGTTTTTTTTCATTTTTTGGGAAGTTATTATGTGCACATTGAGATAGTGGGATTTTAAGACCATGATGGTCAATCATTGTAAAACCTATTCATGAGTGTTTTATAAACTCATGACAAGTATGGTCTTCCTTCAGTCAGCATATCATTGTGATCTCAAGGGAATCCATAATAAAAATAAAGTCTTTTTCTCTGTGTCCTAGATCTGCCCGAAATTGAATAAGGGGATCTTAGGAACACCTTGCATTGTGTGCGATGGTGAATGCTTCCATGAATGTTTCCATGGTTGTTTTATGTAATATTTTATGTCTAGTTTTGACATAACTACACTTACATATGACCATACACATAGAGAGTACACAACAAGTTAAGAAAATTCAAGCACACAATTAATGAAATCAAAGCACCTGCAATCAAGTAGTCGAGAAGAACATTCAATCATTTTAAGAGTCAACATCAACATTCAACAACAATTCTACATCAATCATTGAAATCAAAGGGAAAATCAAGTAAATGAAGCAGTGTTAAGCATATAAATTTGTAGATCATTTTACTACTTGCAATAGTTTTTGTAAGTGTCAAATCAAATCAAATTGAGTTATTGTAATTTCCGGGTGCATTCTCGATTGAACCCGACACCCGTTTGAGTCATTGTAAGTCAAAACTTAACAAGGTTGAGTGAAACTAAAATCATTGTAATACTTTGGGATGCATTTTTCGGTGGTAACCGACATCCTCAACTTGTTGAAAATTTCAAGTGAGTGTGAAACAAAAGCAAGCGAGCGTGAAGTTCAAGCGAGTGATTCAAGTGAGCGAGTTGCAGATAAGCCCTTTCTGTCGAGCCTTCTTCTATAATCAAGATCTACTTGCACAAGGAGACCTCTTTTAGTGTTTTGAAAATGGCTCGAAGTCTTGAATTATTAGAGTTACTGAACACTCTAATAAACACCACTGAAGACAACATAGTGACATTAAACAAAGAAACTCTTCAATCAATGCTAACTTGTTTGCAAGTGACACAAGCTAAAGTTAGACTTCTTCAATCTCTATCCCAACTATTGAATGATGAGTTGACTGATCTCAAAAATAAATAGCCAGTGAAGTGTTCTGAACTAGTTTTTGTTCAGCACAACCCTCTCTATGATGATGATGATGATGTTTTTGATCAACAACCAGTGAAGGAACAACACAATGATACAACTTCAGAATCAGTTTCAGACGAAGTTGAATCTATTCATGAACCTACAGTTCAAGAGTTTTCTTTTGATTTCAGTGAAGAAAACCTTTCAATGATGCATCAACCTGCAGTAAATCCACTTCCACAAATTTCAAAGCAACAGGCTCAAAATACTCTTTCCAATCCCATCATCAGACCTTGGGAAGAAATCATCTACAACAAGAATAGAACAGGACTTGGATATGACAAGGAAGTTACCTTTCATATTCCTGATTATTCCAGACCAATCAAGTTCCAAAGTGCTGGATTCCTTCAAGAAGCTTCAACTTCACTTGTTCAAGTTCAACATCAGAATGATAAGTGTCAACATTGTAATCGAGTTGGTCACAAGGAGAATCAATGTTTTGATCTCCATCCTTGCCATCATTATGGCAAGCATAACTATTCTTCAGACATATGTTCAACACTGAAGAAACTTGCAAGATTGAAAATTCACTATGAGTGGATTGATCCTTGGCAGTGGTCATCAACAACCAAGAGATTATATAAGTCTTACCGAAGAATTCAATCTCGAGTAAAGACCAATCTTGTAGCACATAACATTTTTGTACCTCACATAAGTGGTCCCCTTATGGCGTAGCTTTCGAGCATAGCCCTTACGGGATGAGATAACATGTGTTTTTTTCCGCATGCCCACTTTGTGTTGTACTAAAATGGAACAAGTATGGTACTCTCTTGAGCATAGAAGGGGGGAGTAAAATGATGTAACTCTCATGCACCTTAAGGGGGGGAGTTCAAAATTCCAGTGAATATGGTTCATGAAACCACTTGTGGTCTCTCCTTTCAGCTGAAAAAGGGGGGAATTGATGATGGAATTGATTGTCAGACAAAAAGTTTTGACAACAACAAACATCAAGTATGCCAGATGGGCATGAAATTTGCCAAATAGGCAACTGTGTTCTGTAGATGACAGACTTTGGCAGAATTATGGTTCAATAAGTTTAAGTTGATTCACATAGATTTTGATTTTGAGAGCAATGATGTGAACATTTGGTTCACATAGATGGTCATTCGACCTAGCAGAGGACAAGAGGATCCTTCTACATTGTAGCTTGGCATTTGATTGAGTTGTCAGACATTTTCAGGGATGTGTCAGACTAGAAGCTTATTCACTTCTCTTGGTTCGCTTTCGTCAGATTGGAGTTTACATTAAGTAAACAATTTGCATGCATCTTGGCTCACATGATTACATAGTGATATTTTCCAGAGATGGCAGGCTTTGACAAGATTATGGTTCAATGACTTGCAATTGAATCATACACATGATACATTGGGATGCTATTGGACACCTAAAAGTGTCAAGATTGGTTAATGGTTATCCAAAAACCATCAGATACATGGTATCAATTGGTTAGTGGTCATCCTAAATCACAGATTCAGAGAGCACTTTCAGTGATACACTGATAGTAGAGTGGTGATACTACATGTTCACCAATTAGCAGAATACATCAGATTCTTCTAGCTAAAATACTTGGCAAAATGATCAAATTGTCAAACAGTCAGGGAATGTTCAGATATTGCAACTGTTCACTTCCATATCTCAGCTCTCTTCCAGTTCATTTCAAATGAACATGTTCAACATCCAGATTGACGGTTTTTTAGGAAGTTCTTCATTGAGGCTCAACACAGGAGTTTTAGTATGAAGACTTGGAATTGATACCAGTTTATGCTTTATTGCTGGTATTATTGATCGGACTTGTGATTGAGGAGGGGATTGTTAGCCTATGGCTTACCTGTACCAATCACTAGTCTAAATTGTCACCTATGTTTGTATTATTCATTTAGGATATTAGTACTCTATCCTCAAGTGATGACTAATGATTTAGTTAAGATTTCCTAGCCTAGTCATCATGCATGATTTTAGGATCTAGAGAAAATCTCTCTATGAGGTGGCATCACCCATTGTACTATAAATATGTAACATTGGAGTGAATACATATAAGTGTTGCCTAGTGAGCCTTTTCCGCCATGTTGCTGCTCTTGTTTATATTTTATCAAATTTTGCTTCCTCTTTGGCTCCCACTTATTCTATATTTTTCTATTGCTCTTCTTTCTTCTTTTGTTATGCCTATTATTTTAATCAACTTTCCTCCTCTATCCTCTTCCTCTCTGATTCTCAGGAATTTTTCTCATCTTTTACTATGCCTCTATTTTGGGAGTTACTTCCTCTCTTGAAAATTACATCATTGTAGGTTCTTTCACCTTTGTGGATCTATTATTCTTCCTATATTTTTGACTCGTAACTCCACCTGTAATTGCAATTGTTGCAATGATTACTGACAATATTTACCTGTGGAATATTTCCTCAATGAAGTGGAAAGAGAGTAAGGTGTCTAATTTTTCTTGGGATTCTTTGATGTCTTTGAAAGAGTAGGAACCAACCCAAAGTGGAAGAGGTGGCCAAATAATTTTGTTTTCCCTATTTAATGCTATGACTACTTCATGTATCATAATATGATAGGATATTTATTGCAGAACCAACCGATTAGGGACAAATTTCAGGAGCATATGAAGAGATTTAGTGGCCCCATGAACCTTGATATCTATGCCATACTCAGGAATGCACCAGTCACCTACTCTTCCTAGACTGGTTGATCTTTATCTTTCATGCAAGGTGTAGGTGAACAAAACAATAGTTGGTACAAGGGAATTAAGAAATTTTCACAAATGTTTTGATACTTGAATCAATATTTTTGTTCCCAAATAGTTTTATAGTAAATATGGATGGGAGGGTCACTTGGATGCCACACCTATCCCATCCCAGGTATGCATGCATTATGCACATCATGTCAAGCAGGTATGATGACATATGAAAGATATGAAATTTCCTAGGGGGCATGTGCTTTGTGGAAATAAGCACTCGTTCCAGGGTTCAAGATAGAATATCTGGCCAGTTGAATGATGACCCAGAAGATGTAACGTAATGAAGGAGGGGTACCCATGATACTTCAAAATCTTGGTCATATATTTCACCGTAAATCTTGCACACCATGGATATTGCATACTGATATGACAACCTTACGCAATTTGTAGGATAATCATCTGAGGATCTAGTCCTAAAATATTTACCTGGGTAACACCAAATTTTCATGAGTTCCTTGGGGTTTTGGGAAAATTCCTTTACCAATTCATTGTCTAATGCCAATTGCCCTTCATTTAAATGATAACAAGAAGAAACCATTGAGAGATATAAATAAGCCATTGGTTGGACTCTTGCATCGATTATCAGTCTCTGGTCTAAGCTAACATGATTCACTATCCAAGAAATATCTTCTGCACATGAGAAAACTGCCACATGAGCTATGACCTTATGCAACTTGAATTTATTGATAGCCATGTATACGTTGAGGTCAGGATCCTGCTCTAGCAATTGAGGAAAATTATGGTTTTTGAACATTTGGTAGAATTATCCCCATTTGAATGAGGTATATTTTTCAATGAAGCACCATGTATTATAAAAAACCAATCCAAGTGTGTTGATATCAACTTCTTCCTCTTTTCTACTGAAAGTGACCTCAACAACATGGGTATTTATTTTGGGTGGAGGCATGATTGAACCTAAAAAAGATACATCATATCACAACGTACAATTTTCATCATTAGTTTATAGGAAATAATATAATACAAGCGACAAATATCCTGGAGTCTTATTTCGAAATCTCAATATTTAGAAATGATTGGATTAAAAGGCAATGTGACAAGATGTTTGGGAAAGCAAGATTTCGCCATTTTTTTGTTAAGGCGTTAGTTGCTACTTTGAAAAGAAAAGAGGATTGCACACTATATTCTTTTATCTTTTTTATATATTTTTTCCAAAGAGGGGATGGTTATTTCATATTAAAACCAAGGAAATTTCTTCAAGGGATGATGCAAAGGAACCATAGACAACTACTATCTCAGGTGAAGATACCAACTCAAGTTGGAGATCTAAAGTGAGAAAATGAACCATCTGTAGTAAAGGTACTCGACCAAATGGGCCCATAACCAATGACTATTCTAGGTAGACCAAAATCATAGCTAATATTGTTATGCATCTATGAGTAGATTCTTTGGGATTGTCGATCGAGAGGCAATATCCCTAACACTTTCTATTGTGGAAAGAAATCCTGCTAAGTTGGGAGATAATTCCTTCATAGTGAAGAGACCAAACAATATTAATACCATGGTTACTATGCTGGAAATTGACCCATAAATACTTGCAACTCGCCACCCAAGGTGCACGCTAAATGTTTCCTTAATGTATAGTACAAGGTCGAGCAAGGAATTGAATCTTCCCGTGGGTAAGAACAACTACAAGATGAGAAGTGAGAGTCGCAGTGGGGAAAGTGGTATATGATGAAGTTAAATCCAAACCATATCTTATTTGGGTAGGGATTCAAATGGGGTTAAATAGACTTACCAAGATTTGGCATGAATCTAAAGAAACCATCATATGATATGGTTAATCCAAATGTGTGGATGTAACAGTTTGTGGGGTCCATCACCGTGTTAGCTAGAGAAAGTAATTTTCAGACCGATCTATCAGCCACCGAATGTGATTTTATCGCTCGTGTGTCGACCACTGAATATGATTTCACCATCGGTGTATTGGCATAAAAATTTGATTTTGTTTCCATCCTATATGGGTGGAATAATGCGATTTTGTCGCCGAAGAAATGTGATTTTATTGCCGATGGTTTTAAAGGTGCATCCATCGTGTATCAACAAGTGCAATGAATCTTGGAAGGCTAGGATGTGTCAATAGAGAAAGTGTATTTTGTGCTGATGTATTGGACAAGAATGTGTATTTATTTTCAATGTATCAGCCCATAATGTGCATTTATCACCGATGTATTGGCAAAAAAATGTGCATTTCTTGCCGAAACGTCGACCAAGAAGAGAAAAATTCAAGAGAATAAATGATGAAAATTTTCTAAGTGCTCAGGAAGGTTAGATATATTTCATGGTGTTGGCAGAGAATAAGGATTTATTTCTTATGTATGGAAAAATAATTCATATTTCTCACCAATGCATCGACGAAGAATGTAGATTTCTTACCGAAAGTTCGAAAAGGAAAGAACAAAATGTTGGCTAAGTGTTAGAAGGTTTTCATAGTGTTAGCCAAGAATAGAGATTTATCACCAACATTGGTTGTATCAGTGAGCTAACAAGATTCATGGTTGATGTATCGACAAACAATGATTATCACTGGCTCATGCACTATGTATCAACCGTTGAGAAAGATCTTCAAGTTTTCTCAATTGATCAAGTAAGGAAGAGAAGAAGATGAGTTTGACTTTAAAACTTCGCAAGATATGATTTTTTTATTTTCTAGAGACAAGACTTAAAGAGAGAGACTCAAATGGGAGCCCGATTTCTTCACTTATAATAATTAGCATTAGAATCAAAGTAAAGAAATTAGGGAGGATGTTGTTTCTAGCACAACGATTTTATAAGGAAATCCTTTGCTTATTATCAATAATATTATGCAATTCAAAGTATTTCTCTATTTGGTCCACCCATCTAAAGAAATTTGTTCTATCAAAATTCTTTAATTCATCCTTGGGAAAGTGCATATCCTTAGGAGTCCATCCATGAATAGCTTCAATAGTAGAGTTAAATCCTATTGAAATATGATTATTGTTGGGAGGTCATTAAACTATAATTCTTGTATCATCTTTATTCTCATGAGTTTCATGGATCACATTATTTGTTTTAAGGTGTAACTCTTCTAGGGATTGTAAGAGATTGGATTCCAAGGATTTATTTAACTGTTCCACTTTGATCTTGATACTATATTGTTACATATTTTGTGATGGAATATCCAACAATACTGAGAGGGGCAGGGGGGGTGAATCAATATTGCCTACTTTCTCTTATTAATTTCAACAATATTAAGCAAACACATTAATTATTCAATTAAGCAATATATGATTAACACCAAACATTATGAACACAATATTATATCGTGGAACCCAAGAGGGAAAACCACCAATTCTTTTCTCATTAATAAATTGTTCTTTTACAAAAGAAATTTCAATCTACAACTTGATGGAGAGACTTTCCCCAAGTTTCTTCTGCTACTATTGAAGGGATGTTGCCACACCCCATTTACTAGCTACAACTAGAAGGAGGATTCGACCCCTTGTTTAGTCAGCTTCAATTGACAAGGAAGTGTCAACTCCCCTTGTTCACCAACACCAACTGGTAGGAGGCTACAATCCCCTATTTAGTCAGCTACAACTAATAAGGAAGCACCTACTCCCCTTCAGGCTCTACCCTAACCTTGCACCACCCAACCACCCTTATTTTCACAATGTAATTCAATATCTTCTTCTCTTCATTGAATTTGACTCATGCAACCATTAACACAAGTCCTATCAGATTCGACCTTTTGACTTCGACTTGTTTTCCCTTGCTCCACCATTCCACCCTTTATGCAGGTTATAACATTTATAACACTTTACTGTACTCTGTTCAAACAATCAGAGATACTGTTACTCCCTAAAGTTGCACTTGACTGTGTGAGGGAAAGCTAGGGCATCATTGAGTTATTGCAAAAGTATTTTGAGGATTTTATGATTTAGTTTTTTAATATGGTGGTTGAAAACTGGTTCAAGGTTTTAAGATAAACAGGAAATTCAGAATAAGAACAAAATATATCCCATTGAATGGTTGAATGGTAGTCACATAGATGAATTAGACAAATAAGGAAAAGAGAAAATGAAGTTTCCAATTTGTCAACTTCACATAAAACTCTTATTTCAAATATCATTAAGAAACAAGAACATTAGCCTGRAATAAAAAAATTGAAAATAATCACCACAACAAATTCTTTACTGTATCAATTGATAATYAAGAAAAAGATGCATTGCRGTTTGATAAATGATCTCAAGCATGGAGAGAAAAAGAATGGAKTAGAAGAGAAAGTCTAACCATCAATATGCCTTTGTCATTAAGTGTCAAATAGAACAAGAATGTCTTACAAGGAGTTTCAAAAYAGGKCCTCTGGATSTCCAATTTTTTGACCTCTACAKAGTCTTTCTTCTGTCTACTTAAAYTATTCAAAAATATCTTAGATCCTATTTTCTAGTATGATATTAATGATAAGATCTGATTAGCATATATTTATTAGGGAAGTTAGCTCAAAAAGAGAATTTATATTACAAAAATAGATATCATCTCAACAACTTAATCTCAAAAGATGTTTTCAACAATACATTCGATCCTACAGAACAAGAATTGGTTGATTTAGTCATGCATCTCGAAGCATTCAATTTTCAAAAACCAAAAATAATAAACTATTCCCTCATTCCTGGTAAATATCAAATCTCCAAAAACTGTGCAAGCATCCTTCATACGATTTTCATGATATGATAACAACGCTGGCTTTAGCAGTCTTTTGTTTCATCTTAGAGGTGAGAACAATGTTGTGCCAATAGAGTTTGAAGTTGGATTCTCTTAGCTCTTTGAGCAATGATATTTGCTCCCTTTTCTTCTTCTTGAAACCTTATATCCTTTCCTACTACTTGGCACTCCATTGCTCTACATGAGCCTTTTA
>JASDQU010504965.1:65983-81982 GCA_032191745.1 Picea mariana | reverse complement strand
AAGGGTTAAGTGGATGATGCAGCAGGAAGATGGGTGAAGGATGATGCAAAATGGAGGGGGGAGTGAGGTGATTCAGTAAGACAAGAGGCTCATCATGAGATCAATAAATGATATCTGAATCATCAGATTTCCTATCATTATAGGACCCTAACACCTCCCACTCAAAAATCCGAAATGACCTTTCAAGTAGACTTACTAGCAACCACATAAGAAAGCATCCTCTATCAATATTCTTCGATAAGAGTAATAGATGATGCAGATGAAAGTGAAAAAATATCTAGACATGAAGAAGTTAGTAATTCCCCCCCACAAATTTGGTCATTGTACTTTGATGGTTCTAAATCACAAGAAGGGTCGGGAGAAGGATGTATCCTCATTGACCTAAAGGGGAAACAAAACTTCTTATCCTGTTAATTAGAATTTGAATTCACTAATAACACTATTGAATATGAAGCTCTAGTTTAGGGACTAAAGAAAGCCAGTGATCTAAATGTCAAGGAATTGAAAGTTTTTGGAGACTCTAAAATTATCGTTAGGCAAGTGAAGAATATTATCCATTGAAATTCACTTCACTTAAGAAATTAATAGCAAGAGGTGCACAGACTAATAGACAATTTTGAGGCCTTCAACATTACTATTGTTCCCAGGATGCAAAATACCCTTGTTGATTCTCTAGCCACTGTGGCTTCAATATTATCTCCTTTAGAAGACTATGAAGCCTTGTGATTCGCAATGGAACTTCTCTACAAACCTTAGGTACCTAAAAACATTTCTAAGTGAAAATTATTTGAGGGGGATGAACAGATTGTAGATTTCCTGACTAATCGAGAGAATTTTAGGGATTTTTCCATTGATGATGAAATATTCCAAGAACTAATCACAGAATCAACTCTCCACAAACAGAAGAATAAAACAAATCACTCTAATGAAAAATCAAAGTTTCACACGATACCAAAAGGAGTGGCCTGTCAAGAGAACATTTTTTACCTAAGGGAAAGATTAAGAGGACCAAGGAATGAAAAAATAGGGATCTCGTGTCCTATATACGAAAATATAAACCTAGGAACTCCTGAGAACCCCAAGAATGTCAATTTAGGTAAGACAATTTCTAAGGAATGAAAAAATAGGGAGCTCATGTCCTATATATGAAACTATAAACCTAGGAACCCCTAAGAACCCAAAGAATGTCAATTTAGGTAAGACAGTTTCCAAGGAAGACATGAAAGATTATCTCAAATTGTTTAAAGAATGTCAAGATGTATTTGCTTGGTCCTACTGAGAATTCAAAACTTATGATACTCGCATTATCCAACACACAATCCCATTAAAGTATGGAATAAAACCCTTCCAACAAAAGCTTAGGAAGTACCACCCATCTCTGGAACCTCTGATGTATCAAGAGTTGAATAAATTATTAGATGTCAAGATTATCTTTTAGGTAAGACACTCTACCTAGGTAGCCAATCTGGTACCTATCAGAAAGATGTCTGGGGAGATTCATCTATGTTTGGATTTTAGAAACCTTAACAGAGCATTGGAAAAGGATAAATATCTGACTCTGAATTATTTCCCTCCTAGACGACTTCTCAGGATATAACCAGGTCCTGGTTTTCGAAAATGATCGATTAAAAACTACCTTTCAGACCAAGTGGGGAACCTTTTATTATAAACACATTCCCTTTGGTTTGATTAACGCATGATCAACCTTCAAGAGGGCCATGGATGTGGATTTTTGGGGATTAATTAACAAGTGTGTGGTAGTCTATTTAGATGATGTAACAGTGCATTCAAAAAACAAGGAAGACCACATTCATCATTTGATTCATATTTTTGAAAGGTGTAGGAAGTATGGAATATCATCGAACCCTAAGAAAACCGTATTTAGTGTAGAGGAAGGAAAAATATTAGGTCATATCATATCTCAAGGAGGAATTAGCATAGACCCTGAGCGGATAAAAGTGATAGCTCAACTCCTCTTGCCTCACAATAAAAGGCCATGCAATCCTTCTTTGATAAAATCAACTTTGTGATAAAATTTACTCCTGACTTCGCTGAAACTATTAAACCTTTACAAAAAATGATTCGCAAACATGAAAATTTTAAATGGGATGAAGAAAGGAAAGGATCTTTTAACAACATCAAAACTGCAACATCCCAAGCACCAGCACTACAAAGCCTTGATTTCAACAAATATTTATTCCTTTATACCTTAGCTTCCGACCAATCCTTGGCCATAGTACTTACCCAAAAGGATGATGAAAACAATGAGGCACTGGTATCATTTATGAGCAGTAACCTTCAAGGAGATAAACTGAACTATTCATCCATAGACAAATAAGATTTCGCAGTTTATAAAGCGGTCAAACATTCAGATCCTATATCCTAAAGAATCACACTAAAGTCATAGTCCCTCACCCCGTAGTCAGATATTTTTTCACCCAACAAGAAATGGGAGAAATGAGGGTAAAATGGATGGCAATCATTCAAGAATTCGATCTAGACATAAAACCTTCCAAAATAGTCAAGGGTCAAGGATTGTGTAGACTGGCTGCTAAGGCCCAAGATATGGTCAACGCAAAAGACTTCGGTTGGGAAAATGAGTTGTCATTATGGTGCAACGAAGATTTATATGTACCTCCTGGACAAGAATCCTAGAATGGAAACTTGTCTTATCTCCTGCATCATGGAACTTGTCCAGAAAACCTAAACCCTAGAGAGAGGAGAGCTCTCAGGTTACATTTCGCTCAATATCACCTCATAAATTTTGTTCTTTTATGCGTAAAATATGATGGAGTACTCCTTAGATTTCTTGAACATGATGATGCAGAAAAGGTATTGAAAGAACTCCATGATGGCCCAACATGTGGAAATTTTGTAGGAGAAACCATGGCTCACAAAACATTAAGGGTTGGTTATTATTGGCCTACTCTGTTCATGGATGCTCATGCATATTCTAGGAAATGTAAATCTTATCAAGTGAGTGCCAATAAGGAAACGAGAGAAACCATTTTACTCCAGTCGGTGACCATATCCATACCATTCGAGAAATGGGGAATAGACATCATAGGAGAAATTACTCCCAATTCTTCGAAACAACATAAATATATATTAACTGGTACAAATTATTTTACGAGATGGACAGAGGATATCCCTCTCACACATTTTAATGAAAAGGTAGTAATATAATTTTTAGAACAACAACTGATAACAAGGTTTGGATTGCCCTTCATTCTCATTTTTAACAATGTTGCCTACTTTTCTTCCATGCTATTGACATAGTTTTCCCTTGATAAGGGGATCATAATAAGATATTATGCAAACTAATATCCACAAGGGAATGGGGTAGCAGAGTCAACCAATAAAAACTTGGTGATAATTTAAAAAAAAAATAGTTGTTGAGAATGAGAGGAATTGGAATAATTTGCTTCAGAATGCTTTATGAGATGATAGAGTAACACCTAAAGAAGCCATAGGAAATTCTTTGTACTTTCTAGTATATGGGAAAGAGGCCATTCTTCCAAATGGATTGTATCTTCCATATTTACATCTTTCCCAAGCATGAAGAGGTCAACCCTCATCCAATCTACAACAAAGGATTTATACCCTTCTCATGCTGGATGAAGAAAGCGAAAAGGCTAAATTTAGGTTCACCTCTCATCAACAGGTAGTTAAAATATGGTTCGACAAACATAAGGCCAAAGAATTTTTATTTGAGGTAGAAGACCTTGTCTTGAAGTGGGATAAAGAAAACGAGTCCAAAGGAAAACACTCAAAGCTCCAAAATCTATGGCTCGGACCTTTCCAAGTGGTCGCAAAGATCGGGGAAGGCACATAGCGGTGGCAAAATATGAAGGGGGAATTCAACACCCTTCTGATAAATGGCCAGGCCTTAAAACAATACTTCTTCGAAAAATAAAAATAAAAATGTGTCTTTTGATGCTTTGTTTGAGTTTATGTTTCTTTTTAGCATACATTTTGATCAGGATGAGTGTGTGGGTTTAGGGAAGACCGACTACGAAATCCTTTTTATTTCTTTATTTTTCTTGTGTTTAGTAAATAAGTGGTTGAATTTAATAAATACGATGAAGCAAACTTTGCTCCTGACCTACACTTACGTGCAAAATAAGAGATTTTCATAAAATACAAATTTTCAAAATCATATTTGTCTTTGTAAGCATACTACCTAGGGAATCGATGAAATATCTTCCTAGTGGCTTGGTAATGCTAAATGGAAAGATGGATAGCTGAAAATAATCACATGTACCTCCAAGACAAAGCCAAGGAAAGATCCACCCTAACAATTTCACCTTTTCAAGAAAAAAATATCTTCCTCTCTAACTCACTCTAGGTATTTATTCCAGAAAAATATGATCTATAAGAAGAGTGTAAAGTCTGATAGGGTATGTAGATAACTCCGTCAAGAAAATGGATTCCCACTGGCAGTGGGGAAAGTTTATAGATGTCGAGGTGACTCCATCAGGGCTATGGATGCTCACTGGCCGTGGAAAAACACCGTAAGGAAAGAATGATAGCTAAATGGCCTCATGGAAATGGAAGCCCTACCCAGATCTTGTCTAGAAAACCCCATAGGACAGAGGGTGGAAAAGGTAAAAGATAAATTCAGATCTTGTCTAGAAAGGACATGAATTGAGGTTAAAAGGAAAGAGGGTGGAAAAGATAAACCCCATAGGCAGATCTGAATTTGCAAACCCAGGAACTTGTGTACACATTGATAGAAAAGGTTATGTTTAAAAGGAATAGAATAAATCCAGATGGTTTCTCAACCAATTTGCACAGGCTAAGCACAAGGGAAGGAGTAGAGATTTTTTTTTCACCCAGAGAATTTTTATTTGTTGAGCACTCAACACACCCAGATAATCTTCGATCTTAGATCGTTGATGCACCATCAACATCAGATAAATGGGGGGAAGGGCGTGTCAATCGCTGACTCTGGCTTGCAAAAAGTTTTCTAAAAATCGCAAATATACCATCGGCATCGGCGAACCAGAAATTTAAACCGTCGACATAGGCAATGACAAGTGTTGATATACTATCGACATCGTTGAAGAGGGGAAAGGAAATGCCAACCTGTGTCAAAAGGAAAATTGTAGTGCCCCCTTGGCCACACTTGCCAGGGAAAATGCCACATTACTCAAAACCAACTATTCTAAAAACCATATTGTAACATACCCAACCACCCAAGCCAGATCATGCTACTTGAAACTATCTATCGTTCTCTAATATACATATACATATACATATACATATATATAATGAAATTTTAAAAAATGATAGACATATTTTTCATACACATATTCATGCGGAAGTGAAAATAACACATACATGCAATATATACAGACAATTCTGATAACATTCAGACATGTACCTAAATCCAACATTTAAACATAACATGTAATATTAACATAGAATTGGTACTTATATTTTTATGAGAAGACCACCGACTATGTGTAGACCTTCCAAGAACCTCCAATCCTTAGACCACACTGCTCCAAGCTATCAATAGTGGGTCATCCCCAAGCTGGGACTAAACTCCACCCAGGGAAAAGGAAATCCTAGACTAGGCTGAGGCTACAAGAAACTTCACAATGCAACAGGAAGGATTCTCTCCAAGGAGCCTACTTACACCCACTTCCCACATACTCTCATTGCCCACATTCTTGTCCCACCCCAGGAATATGCACCTTCATTGTTCCATAGTGCATTAGTTGCTCCACTTCCCTTCCAGGGCTTCAACAATAGGTTGGATGAGGAATTCTCAGAGCTATGTAGCTATTGCTAGACTTCCTCTAGGAGAAATCACTTCCCCAACAAACTCTCTCACCTGAAGAGAGTTTCTCACAGGCATGACAACCTGCTTCTTCAACCATGGGCCTCACAACTCGCCTCTTCAAACCATAACAAAAAAATTGGGTAAGGCAAGGGGACGACTCAAGAATTACATAGTTCACGATGGAAAAGGGTTCAACAATGGAAAAAATGGCTTTGGTTGAGTGCATGTTCAGTGAGTGCGTGAAATGGACAAGGGATGGCAAGAATCATGAGAATGAATCCTATGAAGAAAGATGGAAAGAATGTCTGAATGGTGAGAACAAACCCCCCACAGTGATGGAATTCCTCCACATAAATTTTCATGCCTTCTGTATGACACTTGGCTCTCTAGGAGCTCGTTCCTCTCCACTTGGAGTTTCGTTCCTCTCCCCAATGGGACTTAGGATAACTAGGTTTATTTCCCAAACTTTATTAATTTAAGGAAATACATTATAGTATTTCCTTGGGTTAATCCCTCAAGCTTATCCCCTTTTTTCTAGCCTCTCAACCCACTTTCCCTTTCCCTTCCTAGTGGAGCTGAGTCCCTCATAACTCTTTCATCGTGGTTGGTCTAAATGCAACGATGTATTTTATTAATAATCTGCATAATTAAATATACAAAAATAGGTTCTATGGACTTAACATCTAGTATCTTCGGCCTAATAAACATATAAGTCTTCCAGCTTATAAATACTTGACTCACCAACCTATAAACTTCATTAAACATCATTACAATTCATCAGGGGCTCGGCCTTTGGGTATTACAATCCCCTCCCCCTTTTTTTGCACTTTCCTCATTGCAACTAAGTTACATAACATCAGCAAGATTTTCAAAATCTTCAAAAAGATCTGGGTATTCTGCCCGCATAACATCTTCATGTTCCCAACTTGCGTCCTCAGGACCATACCAGGTCCATTGGACCTTTACAAGCCCTATGGCTCGATTTTATATCTGTTTGATTTTGTGGTCTCAAATGCGTACCATATGCATTTGAAAAGATCTTTATTGCTCCACCTGAATCACATTCCAATCAATAACATTATTAGCATCAGGTATATATTTCTTAAGCAATGATACATGGAATACATTATGTATAGACATAGATGTAGGTAATGCAAGAATGTAAGCTATGGGTCCAATCCTCTCTAGGATTTCAAATGACCCACAGTATCTAGCTACCAACTTGGAATAGTTTCCCAACTTCAGGGAGCTTTTGTTGGCCTTCACCTTCAAGAAAACATGATCACCCACTTTAAATTCCTTGTGGGTTCTGCCTTTTTCAGCATAACTTTTCTTCCTGTCTTGGACAACCTTTAAATTCTGTTTAATCTTCAACATTTTCTCTTCCATTTATCTGAGCAACTCTGGCCCAACTGTTTCTCTATTGACTGGGTTGTCCCGACTTACTGGGGTGTTTCAATTTTTTCCATAAAGTGCCTCAATTGGGCTCATCTTCGGTGATGCTTGATACCCTTTGTTGTAGGAAAATTATACCAAGTGTAGATATTCTTCCCATTTAGATGGTTTGTCCATCACATACATCCTTAGCATATCCTATATCACTTGGTTCATCCTTTTGTTTTTCCCATARGACTCGGGATGATAAGYTGTGTTGAAGTTCATATTTGTTCCAAACCCTTGAATAACCCCTTCCAAAACGTTGAGGTAAAATTTGGGTCTTTGTTAGACACAATTGTCTTGGGTATGCCATGCAAGCATGTTACTTCCCTCATAAAGATATCAACAACATTGGTTTCCTTGTGAGTAACCTTCATAGGAATGAAATGGGAAGATTTATTAAGCTTGTCCACCACCACCATGATAGCATCATGTTGTTTGCTTGTTCTGGGAAATTTGGTGAAGAAATCCATTGTCACCACTTCCCACTTCCACTCATAAATGAGTAATGGCTGCAACAACCTAGTTGGGTGTCTATGCTCAGCCTTGACCCTTTGAAACTCCAAACATTTAGCAATATATTCAACAATCTCCCTCTTCATGCTTGGCTAATAATATTGGCTCTTGACTCCTGAAACTATTTTCTGATATCCTGGGTGTCCCACATAAGGTACATTATGCATCTATTTTAAAATCATACTTCTCAATTATCAAGAATTGGGTACATAAACTTTGTTCATGTACAAGATAATTCCATCATTCTCCAATTCATAGTCCTCAACCTTTTGTTGCATTTTACCTTGCTGCAATTTTGTTACCAATTCCTTGTACTGCAAATCTACCTTTACAGCCTCAGAAATTATGCTTTTAAGATCAGTTTGATACATGCTAATGGTTGTGGCATGAAATTCATGCACTCTCCTGCTGAGTGCATTAGAAAATTTTTTCTCCTTTCCTTTGATGTTCTTAATATCAAAGTCATAATCACATAGGAATTTCGACCATTTGCTCTTCCTAACATTCAAAGTTGGTTGATCGAACAAATATTTCAGACCGTTTATGGTATGTCCTCATCTCAAACATCTTTCTCATGAGGTAGTGCCTATACTTATTCAAAGCATGCACTATGGATTCCAACTCCAAATCATGTGTGGCATAGAGCCTTTCATGCTCTTTCAGTTTTCTGGACTCGAAACATATCACAAATTCGTTCTGACTAAGGGAATCCACCAGTCCTTCTTTGCACACATCTGTGAAAACCATAAAATCTTCATTCAGATCAACAATCCTCATAATTGGATTACTGGTTAACAACTGCTTCAATTTATGGAAGCTCTTTTTACATTCTCTTGTCCATTGAAACTTCATCCCCTTCCTTTGAAAGGAAGTGATGGGATGGGATATTCTCGAAAACCCTGCAATGAACCTTCTGTAGAAGTTATCTAGACCCATGAAGGATATGGCTTATGTAATATTCTTAGGTGTTGTCCACCATTTAATGGCCTTAATATTTTCAAGGTCCACTTCTATCCCTTCTTCGGATATGATATGCCCCAAATAGTGAATTATGTTTTGATAAAATGAGCACTCGCTCAATTTGGCATACAGTTGGTGCTCTCTTAGCACTTGTAACACCATTCTCAAATTATTCTCATGTTCTTCTTCTGACTTGGAATATAAAAGAATGTCATCGAAAAATACAATGATAAACTTGTCTAAGTATTCCTAGAAAACACCATTCCTCAAGTACATAAAAACAACTCGTGCATTTGATAACCCAAATGGAACCATTGTGAATTCGTAATGACCATACCTTGTCCTGAAGGTGGTATTTTTGATGTATTCATCTATGATCCTTACTTGATGATATCCTGATCTGAGATCAATATTTGAGAATATATTTGCATCATTTAATTGATCAAAGAGATCACTGATCCTTGGAAAATGATACTTGTTCTTTATGGTTACTTTGTTCAATTGTTTGAAATCAATGAAAAATATCAATGTCCCATCCTTCTTCTTCATGAAAAAGACCAGGGCACCCCAAGGTGATACACTTGGGCATATATACCCCTTCTTCAGAAGCTCTTCAAGTTTCATTTGCAACTCCTTCAACTCTGGTGTTTTTATTCTGTAGGGAGTCTTTGATACCAGAGATACTCCAAGCATCAAATTTATAGAGAAATCAATATCTCTCTTTGGGTGTAGTCTTGATATCTCCTTGACAACAAATTCAAAATATGTCAGGACTGAATGATCCTCCAGATTTGGCACCTTATCCTTAGGTGCTTCTTCCATATGGGCTACAAATATTTTGAATCCCTTCCTACAACCTTTCTTCAGTTGCATTGCTGAGATCTCTCGGACAGTAACTGCCCTAGGAATTTCTTGGACTGTTCTTAGGTTCCCTTCCTCATCCAGAAAATTAAATGCCTTGTTATGATAGTCTAAGACATCATGGTGTTCGTCCAACCAATCCATACCAATTATACAATCATATGAACCCAAAGGAAATATGTTCAAATCTTCCTTGGTACTTAGCCCATTCATGTCCACTTGACATGATTTAACCATTTCAACAACTTTTATCTTGGCTCCGATAGCCAGCTGTACCAACCAATATTTCTCATGCTTGCTTCTTGAAAAAATAAATCTTTCCACAAATTTAGGATCTATGTAACTATGACTAGCTCCTGAGTCTATCAAAATAGTAAAGGCATGTTTATTGATCATACCTTCAACATCAATTATGTGTGATTGAAACTATGCTTGTTTGTTATCCAGGACTGCATAGATCCTTGGTACACTTCTTCCCATGTCCTCCACTATTTCTGCTTGTTGTACATTGTGGAAAACTCTCACTTTGTCACCTTTGTGAGGAAAATATCTATACATTGTCACCTTTGTCATCTTTCTAGGTTCTCTAAAAGATGGTTGTCATTAAGAACTACTTCTAAAAAAATGGAGGCTTGTTCCCCTTCTTCCTTTGTTCCTTATTGAACTTGTTCTTGTCCTCCCAATCCTTCTGGAAAGTAGGCTTTCCTTTTTGCTGATCATATAAGAATTTTTCCCTCTTTAATTTTTCTTCCAGACTCTTGGGATCATCATATTGGATTTTTTCACTGATGAAAGATGGAAGCCCACTCAGGTACCTATGAATATTCATTGTCTCATCCTTGGTGAAGGATAAATAATTCAACAAATCTAAAAATCTCCTTTCATATTCATCAATAGTCATGTTTCCTAGTTTGAGTTCAAAGAAATCTTTCATCTTTTTATCATAATACCTTTGGGTCAGGTATTACTTCTCAAATTGCCTCTTTAATTCCTTCCAAGTCACATTTTTATCTCTAAGGTGCTGCCCTTGCACCAACTAATCCCACCACATGGATTCCTTTCCTTTAAGATGTTAGATATAAATAATTCCCTCTGCATGAGAAGAGTATTTATGCACTTGGAAGTACATCCTCATGCCTAGAATCCATGTTTCAACATCCTCATCCTTCTTGTGCTCTCCATCAAAAGTAGGAGGTTTGATCTTATTCATTTCTCCTTTCAAATCATCCACCCCAGGCATCCTATGCTTCCTAATAGGGGATGGACTTGAGATACTGTGTGATATCCTATGGGAATTCTTTTAGGAGTGATGGTTATGTTTACTACCACACCTTGATCTTCCTTTCTTCTCAGGGGTCTTGTGATTTCCTGATTTGCTGGAGCCAGTTTCGTTATCCATATTATTTTCACTTCTTTCCAAGATCTGAATTAACTTCATGTTGAAGTCTTCTTGTTGTTATTTATCCTTCATAAGACTCTCATTATCATCCTTGTGTCTCTAGACATCTTTCTTCAATTTTATGAGGGTCTCATCTAGATTTATGTCTTTCTCCTTTTCTTCTCCTCCATGTCCATTAGAGTTGGTTCCTTCCCTATCCAACAGGAAATTCAACCCAGTGATTTCATCTTCTTGACTGAAGACTACTAGAGTATCCTCCATCACTTTTCACTCTATGATGACTCTGATCTGACAACTGTTAATTCTACAAAAATGTGCATCCAACAAAATGTTTCCAAGCTAGTTGTTCTTAATAATTTCATAAGAACATGAACTATTCTGATTCATTAATATATATCAAACTTTTTTTCTACCAATTTCCTAAGAAATTAACTATTTAGATCCAATTTCTGGGTGAATATTTATCTTCTACTATTCAATACCTTTCCAATGGTTGCTTCCATGCTCAATTCTGAGTTTTGAGCATGAATTTATGTGTACTTGAACAATTGCCCCTTTCATGTTCTTCAAACAAAATTTCAGGCGCTAGCCCCTTTTCTTTTACTGCCAAATGCATGTGACCAAGAATGTGACCAAGCACTAATCGTAAGGTTCTTATCCTTTTCTTTGGGCCTCTGGGGATATGGAACTTTGGGGCTTTGGATGATATACCTCCACTACAATACATTTTCCCTGAATGTCAATTCTTTGATTACTTGGAGGACATACATATCGATGATCCTTCTTCCTTATTTTAGATCTATGGTGGATCAAAGCTCTAGGACTCCAAGATTCGGCAGTTTTCAAAGTACCTTATAAAAATCTCCATGACCACCTAACTGGTGAGCCTGCAAAGAACAATGGATCTACGATCCACATTCTCTTCTCGAATCAACGGTTGATAGGAGCTCTGGGACTCTAGGATTCAGTGGTTTCCAAAGCACAACACTACCAATCTCTCGAAGTGTCGATCCACTGGAGATCCCCTCCATTGTCTCCATTTGTTATCTCATGATTTGATGGTCGATATTAACTCTGGCCCTCTAGGATTTCTCTATCCACAACAAACGCAACACAAATCCTCTGGATTACATCTTCTCTGGACCTTGGGATCTGGCCCCACGCGTCCCCTCTCGATGGATGATGAGGATTTACTCTGCTCTTCGGATCTTCGAGACTCTTCATACTTAATGATTCTTGACCAAGTTCCTCCAGAGTGCCAAGCCTCTGGACTGTAGGATATGGCACCACGTGGCATAACAATAGAAGCAGAAACATAGCCCAATCCAAGGGGTGACATGTGCCAAGCTCTCAATGGAAAATCATCCTTTCAAAATAAGATAGCACACTGACATGTGGCACGCATCATGTGTGTCCACGTCACCTCCAGGTGAAGTCACCACCATGTCACTTCAAAACTTCGGGACTTTGGGACTTCGATACTTCATAGGTTATGAAGTTATTCCAACAATGTTCCTCGAACCTTGAACTCCTGAATTGCTTAACCTTCCGGGGCCCATGAAGTACAGTTCTCACCAATCAAAGTGGTGACACATGGCCCCACTGTTGAGTGACATGTGTCAGGTTTCAATTGGTCCTAAGGGCCCATAAAAATCAAAAAAACAAGTGACACGTTGCATATGTAGGTAGGTCCACGTCACCCTAAGTGATGTCATCTTTCCATGTCATACCTGATGCTTTGGGACTTCGAAGATTTCCTACCTTCGAAATTTTATCCAAGCTACCAAACTGTTGAATTGTCTAACTATTGAACTGGTCCACATCACCCCTGGTGACATCATCATGTCACATCACTTCAACAACCCTGGACTTCAGTGATTTTGTTATCTCATTGACACTTTCACAAAACTGCCAAACTATCGAACTGTTGAATTCCCGAACACTTCCATGTCACCCCCGATGACGTCATCATGGCAGATCACTTAGACAAACCAAGACTTCGATGATTCTTCTTATTGATACTTTGTCAAAACTCCTGAAATACCGACCACAGAAGGATTCCTCCGATAGATTCGAGAATTCAGTGATTTCTCCACCATGCAACCTCTAATGGATTTCCATGAACTCTAAATCACAAGAGAAATTCGACGAATATCCTCCTTCCCAATGATCTACGACTAAGAATCACTACATGATTTCGGAGGATTTATATGCTGAACATCCCACAACCCCCAAACTTCTGAATTGTGAAACGTTTGAACTGCTAAACTTTTCTTAATTTGAGGACACGTGTCCCTTGGAAATGGACGATACGGATTAGTTCCAGACTTCAGTAGTTTTATCTTCTTATAGATTTAAAACTGTCGGAGGGGCGAAGTCCGAAGGACTTATGTGCTTAACCTCCATGCACCTTCTCCCTCAAAGTACAATGTATGTAAAAATAAGAACTGATAGTTGCTAGGAAACTGTGTCCTTTGCTCCAAGACAACTGCTTGGATAATGGAACTTTTGCTCAATGAAGGTCTTGGTGAAGATGTCTGCAGTTTGTTCTATTGGAGGATAGAACTGCATGTCGATGATCCCCTCGTGTACTAAGTCTAAGATGTAGTGCATGTGTATCTCGATGTGCTTCATCCATTGCCTCTAAACTGGATCTCTACAGAAACTCAGAGTTCTTTGATTGTCACACCAAATGACGATCAACCAATGAAACTGAATGCCCAACTCAGTGAGAAAATGTTGTAGCCATGTTATCACCATGATTTTCATAGCTAAGTTTAGAGGTTTGTCAAAAAATTTCAAATTCATTCCTATTAGCACCCTTATTATTTTTATGCCTGGCATCATCTAAAATATCCAAGGGTTAGTTTCAAAAGGAAGATCTTCATTTACTATTTCATTTCCATTTGCGACTGGGCACTGCAAAATTTGCTATGTGTTGCGCAGAGCACTTCACCGTCCAAAGGATTCTGTTGTGCAGTGGATTTCATCGCCTAGTTGATTTCATCGCATAGTGGGTTGTCACGCATGGGATGTTATGGCGCATAGGATGTTGTCACATAGAGGATGTCATATCGCAGTTCATTTCAATGCACAATGGATTTCGTCACGCATAGGATGTTGTCACGCATAGGATGTTGTCACGTAGAGGATGTCATCACGCAGTGGATTTCATTGCACAATGGATGTTGTCACGCATACAATGTTGTTGCATAGAGGATGTCATCACATAGTGGATTTATTCATGCAAAGGATTCTATTGCGTAAAGGATTTTGTCACGCAGAGGATGCTTTCGTGCATAGGATTTTCCTGCACACAGGCTACAGGTCGTGTTGTGCAAATGACTGGTTTAGTGGTCAACTTCAAGATCACTTTTTGACCAAGTGGAGAGGAATATCGAAAATCCATGAGAGGTTTTTGTTGAGGAAAAACCAAATAATAAAAACGTCTCTCGTATTTGAAAAATGTTTCATAGGTTTGGATATTCAAAGGAATCTTTGAACCCTAGTTTTCAGTTTTCATGATTTCCTGTCCAAGACATGTTTTTGTGACACGTATTTTGGCCAGACAGAGCTGAATTTCAAGAAACCAAGATAGGTTTTTTTTTATAACGATATCAAATAATAAAACCTCTCTTATTTTCGCAAGCTAGTTTTTTATTAGTGAGATTTGATGTCATCTTTAATGCCTATTTTCCCAATTTGTTGCGCAATCCTCTGGATTTTTGTTGTAAGTTACTGTTGCATAGAAGACTTGTTGTGCAGGGGTGAAAGAGTGCCCAACAATTCACATAATGACTTATCACAACCATATGGTCAAATTTTTATCATGATCAATTATTTTAAAGAATATTCAGTTACGATTATAATTTGGCAAAGTCGAGTTTTCTATTTTTAGTAAATCCATTGAAGTTATTATTCTCCTTCAAAGAAATCAGATCCATGATTCTAGGAGAGAGTAGTTCGACCCTAGCAGCCAAGGGTGACATTATTTTTCTATATATGGGTATCATTTTCATGTAAAAGGGGTTGGTTGGAAAAACAGTGTAGACAGTGACTATTGAATGTAGCTTTCGAGTTCGATTGAAACTTAATGAAAAGGTCCTAAAGGTTTGATCAAAAGATTCTAACGGTGGTAGTATGATGTATTGTATTCTTTTGTGTATGTTCTTTCTTGTGCTCTTATATTCACATCTGTAAATTTCTGTCTAAATCGAAACGTGATTTCGAATCTAGAATTCACTGCACAGTTCTCTAGATTTGCGCCATTTAGACAAACTGTGTTTCTTCTAAGTTAAATCTGAATTCATCCTCAGCGGTGCTCCGAGTTTCTTTATGTGTTTTTCTCCCACCACACACAACGCTTTTTAACTAAAATATTGTTTCTTTTTAGCCTTTATCCTCTCAAGTTCAGTCACTAAGTCATTGGTTTCTCTCATTTTCAGAATTTGACTCCATTGCCCAATGGTACTTTCTCTCTTTCTTGTCCTACCATCCCTTTTAAAACAAAAATAAACTCCTCCTATTGTAGAATCTGACCTCTTTGCATTTATTGATGAAATATTTGAGTTATTACCAGTCATTAGACATATGAGATATCCCTCTCTGGTTGTATAGGTTAGAATACAATCTAAAGTTGGTTGAAATAGTTACCTTGGGGCTTTCTTTTATACAACCCAAAGAAATTACCAAGTGCTAACATTTTGGTGTCGTTGTCAGGGACGATTGCTATTATTTTCCTCGGGAAGAACGACATTGTTTTAGTTCTAAGGTCTAAGAGAAGAAGACACTTAGGCACATATAGGCTATATTTATGCTCTGGCGACTCCACACATTAGAAAATTAGTTGAAGGTGATTCCACTAGCAGAAGAATCTAGAGCTAAGGTTTTCATGGTGACTCCATTCAAGCTTCAAATGTGATTCAAAGACTCCCTTGGAGAATGAGACCTCTTGATAGAGATATGGAAGGGAAGTATGGAAAAATCAGGTACTCCAGCTTAAGTTTAGTCCAAGAAGTACTTTTTTGTTTTATCA